>QJPP01004304.1:0-73350 GCA_003996215.1 Jaltomata sinuosa
CCCTTTCAGATTATTTATCTACAATGAAATACGTGGCAAAACTAGTATTAGTAGCTAGTTAACCAATTTGGGCTACTTGATCCCACTAAATCAGTAACTAGGCAGTAAGCTCGTAATTGATCAAACCAACAGTGTTGCTTTCACCTCTTCTCCTCTAAACATATCTACATACTGTACGACCTGCTCATAAGGTCCCTTGAAACTCTTCCGACTTCACAACATATACCAAACATCATACAAAGGTGTGCAGGCAGCAAGTTAACATAACACCCAATTAAGTGGTGTATTACCACACCCTCCTTCCATACTTCAATACAACTTCACACACCCTTTTACAAGGTCAACCAAGCTGTCCCAAATATATACACATAAAACCGATCCTAAAACAATCCCAAACATCCTTCAACATAATAAGAAAGTATTTTTAACTCAAGGATTCCAATCCCTACCCCATGGTTCTTGACACAAACACATACAGAATTCTTCATCAAACTTGCATATAAAAAGGGGTAAAAATGGGCAGTAACTTTACCTTAAATTCTGAAAATCTGTCCTCCCAACTTGTACTTCTTCAAGAGCTTGAACTCCCCTTCAACTTAGCTTGAAAAGAGGGAGAATACTTAAGAACCTAATGGTATTTTATGGCTGCTATGTGAAGCTAAGAGAGAGAGAAAGAAAGAACTTCTAAAATCTATTTTTTTCAAGTTAAAATGAGTGAAATGAGCTGGTCTTAACCCCTTTAAAGGGGGGCTTCTTTGGCCGACTTTCCTTGCTCATTTTGAGCCACAAAATGTCAAGAAGGTGATACACCTACTTGGCCATTTTACATGGGCTTTGTTGGACTTAACCTTATTGGGCCTTGGCTGCCAATTCTTTCCCTTTCTTTCACTTCTTTGGGCCAGAATTTATTCAAGTGGGTGATGGGTGTACTTGGCCCTCTAAGCTAGTCAAAATAGTCTTAGTAGGTGATGCACCTACCTAGGTCTTTAGGCTGGTCAATAAGTCAAAGTAGGTGATGCACCTACTTGTCACCTACTAGCTTAGTTAAGTCAAGCAAGCAGCTTACTTATTTTATTCTATTTTCTAATTTCTAATCCCTTTTTCTTTAACTTAACACTTCACCCTGAATATTTACTCAAATACAACCTTACCATCTCGAGTTTAAATACTTTTGTCGTGGTTAACTTGTCCATTTACGTGCTGAACTGAATGGGGCATTGCAGCACGTCCCAATACACATTAAACTATCACTGCTCATATAAGAAACTCGGTCCCTCACCTATACAACAAGGCTATATCAAGTGGTATATGAATAGGACTAGTATATGCAGAATACGGGATGTTACATCGTGGCTCCGCATCTATATCTCTCACTCTCACTATATGATATATGTACCCTTTGGACATCATCTTCTTTGCCTTAAGATAACAAATAAACTTACCTCTTGGCGTCCCAATATTACCTTTCCATTCAAGGATTGCCTCTTTTGGAAAATGGAAACTCACCCTCTTAGCTCGGCAATCTACCATGGCATAACACGAAGCCAACTAATCCATACCCATTATAACATCAAAATATATCATTTCTAGCTCAACAAGGTCAGCCAATGTGTTACGGTCACAAACAGTTACTATGCAATTACGACAGACTTTTTTAGCTATAATAGACTCGCTAGTTGGCGTAAATACTTCAAATGGTTTAACCAATAATTCTGGCATTCATTCAAACTTTCCAGCAATCAATGGAGTTACATATGATAGTGTAGAGCCCGGATCAATTAATGCATATACATTATATGAAAAGATGGACAATGTACCTGTAACCACATCAGGTGAAGCCTCCAAATTCTGTCGATCTGCTAGAGCATATGTACGATTTTGAACTCCACTGGAACTAGCAGTTCCTCTACCACCTCTACCACAACCTGCAGGCACCTGTGGCTCCCTACCTAAAGAAGGCACCGATGATGATGATGCAACAACCTATCCAGTAGGTTGTGCCATGCTACCCATGCCCCTTTGAGGGAAATTTTTCATCATATGTCCCGGTGTACCACACCAAAAACAAGCATTTGTTCCAAGCTGACATATACCTGGATGATTTCTTCCACATTGTTTACAAGACTATCTAGGAGGTCTTGGTTGGGTCGCACTTCCCTGTTCTTGGTACCCTGCTACTTGTGAGCCTTGACTCTCACTCCTTTGCCCAAACTGATTAGCCCTAGACCCTTGAAACCAAGGTGGAGCGCTAGCTGTAGAGTAGGAAGATGATGGACTAGGTGGTCTATTAGAAAACCGAGGCCTAAACTCACCTTGGGATGGCATAAACTGCCCCATAGATCTGGCCCTCTTGGACTGCCCTCTTTCTCACTCTTGTGTCCTTCTCCTTTGCCTTTGATCCTCCATCTTTTGTGCAAAATCTTGTATCCTTGCTATATCCATATCTTTTTTCAAAGCAGCAATAGTACAATCTCTAACCAGATATGAATCCAATCTATCCACGTAATGATTAACTATATCCTCCATACTAGCTACTACATTAGGAGCATACCTGGCCACAGAATTAAACTTGAGACTATACTCTCTCACACTTATATTCCCTTGGTGAAGATTTAAGAACTGAGTTGCATGGGCCTCCCAAATCTCCAATGGCAGATAATGGTCAAGGAATGCCTTTTTAAACTCTTTCCATTTAGCTGAAGGTGTATTTGTACCCCTAGATTGTTTCTAAGCTTCGTACCACAATATAGCCACACCCTTTAATCTATATGCTGCAAGCTCAACTGCTTCCTTACCAGATACATGCATAATATCTAAGGTCCTTTGGATTTGATCAATAAAGTCTTGCGGATCTTCATTAGGATCTGACCCGATGAATGATGGAGGGTCCAAATTAAGGAAATCACGTATTCGCACACTAGCTTCCCTATTTGCACCACTAGTACCTGCAATTGGACCTGCTTGCCCTTGTCCTTGACCAGCAAGTATACGAGTCAACAATTGGACTGCATTCTTTAAATCTTGGTAAGTAGCATTAACAGGTGGTTCTTGGGGTGCTGCTGCCCTCCTTAGCTCTTCTGGAGATGGAGGAGTGGAGGAAGTCCGTGATGAAGACACATGTTGAGCCTCACTTTGATTAGCTCATCTAGGTGGTGATTTGCTGGTCCCTTCTCCAGTAGCCACATCTACTTGCTTACCAGTACTCTTACTTTTCCTAGTAACCGACATTTTTCCTATAATGTGAACAATTTAAAGGTTAGATACAATAAGCCTATAACATTGGCTCTATTGCACGATCTATGAGATGAAGAAAAAGAGACAACTCCTAAATGTCCCATAGCCTCCTGTTTATAGATGTGGTGCACAACACACCATAAACAAGACTCTACATAAACACGGCTTTGAAGACTCCCTAGGATGACCTGCTCTGATACCACTTTTGTCACCCCTCAAATTCCATTTAGAGGACAAGCACTCGATTCCCTAAAGGCCCGAGAGAACCAACTTATAACCTGTGATTTATCATGCACATAACTATGATAATTAAGAAGATTTGACTATAGATAAGCTACCTGAATAACAAGACCAACAAAGATAGGCCCAAAACTTATGTACACAATCTGGTCGTTGAGGCCACAATTGTTAAGAGCAAAGACATAACTAAGATTTACTTTAACATTGGTCTACAAAGCCTCTACAAGATAGACAAACTTAGTTTAGGTCGGGACAGGGCCCTGCCTTACCCTTAACTATACAATACCAAAAATATATACCAAAGACTCGGTAAAGCCCCGAATCAACCTGGAGCTCACCAACAGCAGCCGAGTGTCCTGTGCTTCTACTAGGGAGGTCTACTAGCTAGAGTACATGTGCCTATGGCATGAAACACAACATTCCCCATGAGGGATGTCAGTACGAGAGAATGTACTGAATTGTAAGGCATAAAGTAAACCATATGTAAACAAGAGATCAAATAGAGTCAGGTATCAGTGCATAAACGTGTAAATAAGAACAGAAGATCAGATTTGCTTACACTTGTGAAATCATGTATATTACATTCTTTTGTTTACTCTTCTTTGCTTTATAATCATTGTAAGGCATGTGATACATGTGACCAACTGATCAGTGGTAGAAGAGGAGTCCCATGCTAGGCAATTTAACCCCTGGGATACTGCCCTCGTAAATATACAAATTGGGATCGATCCTTGCTAGGCTTTTGCCCCTAAACTGCCACCTATAAGGAAACAAATAGGGATCGACCCATGTTAGGCTTTCACCCCTGGGCTTCCACCCACACATATACAGATTACTTCATTTAGTTTCTTTAATATTTGAGATTGTTACTTTGGTGGTTGTAATCTTTATTGAGCTCAAAACTATGGACCAGTAGTAGAAGACATGTGAATATGCACTTAAGGCAGTAACAATGATATAAGGAGCAAATGTAACATCAATGTAATGTTTAGGAGCTTATTGACACAATGAACCTCATTTGTGATAACGGAAAAACAACAAACAAGAAAGAAAGAAGGAAAAGATATGTGGATTAACAACTAGAAATTGAAATTATGGGCAAAAAGGGACTTGATACCCTCACCTCCCAATTGATTTCAATAACTAAGAAATTAACCCTACTCAATCAACCAAGGAAACCAAATGAATTCCACAAATGGGTGACACTTTGATTAATTAAGCAAAAGAAGTTAACTAACAATTAGGAGAGTTCACCCTAATCACTCACTAATTCCTTAAGGGAATTAAACTAATCACTAAGATATCAATTATAAATTTAGAGTATCAATATTCAACATCACAAACTAGTCTTCAAAAATAAAGAAAAACTACTACTTATATTAAGAAATAAGAAGACATTGACTTTTTATAATATTGCCCTTAATGAGGCAAGGGCCTTGTTTGGTTGTCTTCTTTGTGGATTCTTGAATTTAAAGCCTAGCTACTTGCACAAATGGCCTCTAATCTTCATCCACATGACTCCCACAGACTCATAAGCTTCCCTTTGCATGAACATCATATGTGTCATCTATACCATCCATGCTCGTGTCAACCATGCTATCCATGCTAGTATCATCCTCCCCTTCTTGAAAATGATTCGTCCTCGAATCTAAACCTTAAAGACAAATGAGAAGGACAACAACCAAAACATCCTCAAAGCATGAGGGTTAGTACAAGGGTTAGCAACAATATCACCATGCCAATGAGGCACAAATTTGAGATATAACCAAATATCCTTTTCTTCCAATAAAAGCAACTCATCATACAAGGTGCAAAGGTTTTGGTTATGATAAACATCAAGAGACAAGGCAAACACAAAGGTCTTTGTGGCATCAAGTATCATATGTAACTTTGGAGCCATAATACACAATTGTTTCATTGTCTCGCAAGTAGGCCACACCAAAAGTGGTGCAATGGTATAAGGGTTCATTCGGGTCAAAAAAGTAAAAGACCCACATATCTTTACCTCCATACAAAATAAATCTCACACCACTACGGGTAGTATCATCATAAGCAAAAAGGTAGTAGAGAAAGGTGTTAAGCTCACTATTCTCATCTCGGGCATGCCAAAAGATAAGGACACCGATAGATAAGAAAAGACATTTAAAGCACAAAACAATCCTCTCTATAAGACAACTTCCACAAGGAAGAAAGTGCACCAACAAAGCCATGCTACTAGAATAGTCGAGGGATTTATTAGGAGTCAAATCACTCCATGCCAAATAATACTCCCAAGGAGTTGGGGTCTCTCCTATCATAGAACCAAACATGCTTTCAAAAGTTCCATTTGAAACTTTAACTTGTCCAACCCTATGAAGGTGACAAGGAGCTTTCAATATCCATGGACTCTCCCAAAAATAAATAAGCAACTTAGCATCCACTCGAGGGTTCTCAATTGCAAATACACACTTTAAGAAAAGAATGTTAACAAGATGGCATTCACAATTTGGAATATAAGAGGACGAGATTAGGCATTTCAAGTACACTTCATTATTATTCCTCAAACAAACTCCCACAAAGAATGGATAAACAAATAGAGTCATGCTTTTAAGAATCCATCCTAACACCTCAACTTGTCTAGCCACATAAGTGTGACAAGGAGTAGAATACATATATCGGGCATCACGAATGCACCATGGATTCTTTCCCAAACAATAACTATGGTTGGCATTCAAAACATAAAACTCACATAACTTAAGCATATCAAAAACCAACCATGAATACATTAGAGCTATATCATCACTCTCATGGTAAGGTATGAGGTCATACAATTTCCAAAACCTACCTACCATAGGAAAAATATCATCATGACTCCAAGGATTGCTTGGAATAAGAGGGGAAGGGTACATACCTGCCTTTAAGTGTGCATTCTTGTGCACCACACTTGGTTTCCCAAAGCATTCCCTCCAATGAATCATTTTGGACCCATAGACTTGGTCCTTGTGTTTCTTCTTAAGAGTTGACTTGCTAGGTAGCTCCATTATTAGGCCTTCAACCCTTTGTTCATAAGGGACTTTGTTCGGATCCTCCTTTAGAAATATCTGTCCATGAACCTGCAAAAGAGAAGGGATAGTACTAGGCAAAATGCTAGCACCATGGTTAGTAGGTAACAGGGGATTGGTATTGGCAAGTCCCACAATTAAGTGCTCCTTGTGCACCTCTTTTAAGTCACTTCTTGGCTCATCAATCTCATACAACTTTCCTTCTTGAGCCAATTATTTCTTCTCCTTTTCAAGTTCCTCTCTCTTAAGTACTTTCCAAAGCTCCCTCATTATCTTGTAGTCCTCACTCACTTGATAGGGTGTTAAAGGTACAAGAATGTGCCTTCGTCCTCCAAATACAAATGAGTATTTATTGGACTCCACTTGATATCGAACATCCCTACCGGCTAGTCAAGGTCTACCAAACAACATATAACAAGATTGAATGGGCAAAACATCACATAACACCTCATCTCGATACTTGCCAATGCTAAAATTCACGACCACTTGATTGGTTACCTCTACTTCATAATTCTCAATGAGCCATTGAAGTGTGTATGGCTTGGGGTGTATTTGTGTAGGAAGCTTCATTCTATCAACCATAGAGTGCAACTCACCACATTAGTACTACTCCTACCATCAATGACCAAGGAACATACCCAATCCATCATCTTTAACCTTGCATGAAACACACTTTGATCAAGTTCCTATTTAGAAAGATCCCCCATGATTCTCTTTAGATCACAAGAAGAGTTCAAATCCTTCTCCAATTGTTCATCAACAACATTTGAGGTTGCTTCATCATGCCTAACCTTAGGCTCATCACAACCATTCCCAACCTCATACTCTATCACATTTTTAGCACAAGGTCCATCACACAAGATAACATTTGACCTCTTTTGTAGACAATTTCTAGCAATATGTCCTTCACCTTGACACTTATAACATCGAATGATAGAAGGAGAAGAAGATTGAGCTATATCATGATTACCTCCATAGGCTTGGTGATAACGATCTCAATCGAGTGACTAAAATCGATATCTAAAACACAAAATTCAACAACACAAAATAAAGATAGTGGAGAAATTAAGATGAGAATTAGAAGAAATTGAGATGAGGATAGAAGAAAGAATGACTAATTGAATCCACAATCAACCAAGGGAGAAGGGAACTCAATCAAATGCATGAGAAACCAAATTGAATCCACAAGATGATAATTCGATGATCAATTAAGCAAAGAAGATAACACAAGCAATTCGGAAATCCACCCTAATCACTCATTCTAATCTAATAATTGGAATTGAACCCAATCAATATCCTAACCTAAAATATCAAGTCTATTCAAGACAATTCAATAATCAATAATCTAAGTATGAAAATGGCTAAAGCAACTATTTATAGTTATTACCTTTACACAAATAGCCTATTACAAAAATAGCCCAAAAGTGACTATTTTGGAAATAACCCACAAGGGCCCTTCTTGATTGCTCAAATGGCATCTTGATCACCCATGGCCTTATGTATTTGTTACTCCATAGCTTTCTCCGGGCTCCAAGCTACCATTCATATACAAGCCCTCCAATTATGCTCCAAGCTAACCAAGATCGTACCATCCTCCCCTTCTTCAAAAGGATTCGTCCTCGAATTCGAACCTTGCAAAAACATAAGAAGGACAAACAACAAATATATCCTCATAGCATGAGGTTTAGCACACGGGTTATCAACCATACCAACTTTCCAAGGAGGCACACATTTAAAATACAACCAACTATCCTTTGTGTCAAATAAGAGCAATGCATTATAGAACATACAAAGGATCTGTCTATGAGAAATATCATGGAACAAAGAAACCTCAAAGGTCCTAAGACACAATTGCTTCCCTATTCCCCCATAAGACCATACCAAATGTGGTGTCTCCATTGGTCCAAACACCCATGAGTGTTCACCGGGGTCAAAGATATAAAAGGCCCACATAGTTTGGTCACAAAGGCAAATGGATCAACTCAAGAAACCCCTACCTCTATATAAAATAAATCCCATACAAACATGGACATCATCATATGCAAAGAGGTAGTAGAGAAAGGTGTTACTTAAATGAACCACATCCAAGGTGTGCCCACATATAGAATCACCCTTTGATCCACAAGCATTAAGGCCTTGATCAAGAGTGGGGTCACACAAGAATGAAGTGGTCATTAAAGAACATACACCCCTTTCCTTTTGACCACTAACCCCTCCAATAGACGTACGATCATCTTTCAAGAAGAGAGTTTTGTCTTTGGAAAGTGTGTCATCATACCATAGTGGATTCTCAATCACTTGGTAGCCTTCAAGAGGGGCTACACTTCCATCATTCCAAAACACATCACTATGCATTTTATCTTCATTAGTCATGTCAAGCTCAAACAAGGGATTATCCTTAAAAACATATTCCACCTCAAAATCCTCATGACAAGAATTAGAAATGGAATCAACACTCAAGGAATCATCACCTCTAAGTAAAGATCCTACATGACTAACTATATGACCAACTATATCATTACCATTACTAAATTGAGGTTCATTTATCACATCACACCACTCCTCAATTAGTAGGTCATCATTACAAGCAAGTTGGTCAACACCACAATGAACACTAATTGGTAGCATATCAAGCTCAAAAGAATCACACACATGATTACCATCATTATATCCAACTAGCATTTGACTACCCCCATTACATGACAACACATTTTCACTCAAGTCACAAGTGCTAACACTAGATGGACTCAAATCGATCTTACTAGAAGAATCAATCAAGTCATCTATAGGATCAACTAGTGTTTGGGCACTCACAACAATGGCATCATCATCATGCAACAAGGTGTCATCAAGATCATCACAAGGTAAAGGCTCTTTAAGCTCACACATATACAAGCTATCACTTACACTCAATTGTCCACTAACCACACAATGATCTTCCAAGTTCAATAAAGTGCAAGAGTTAGCTTTGTTACCTTGTAGCTCATAGGAAGAATTGTATTCACCTTGGTTACAAACATTTGAGCACAATTGCTTTCTTTGAAATCTTTCAACCACCTCATGATGTTCCATATTTTGAGGTTCCACAATAGGTTTGCTTCCAAGAATACCTGCACAAGAATTAAGACAACTAGAAAAAGAAGAGAGGGTACAAAAGTTAGTATAAGGTTGTGACAACCCTCTCACATCACTCCACACAACCTCTCTTTTTTCCATTCTAGAGTTGTCACTTATCACACCCTTACTCCTCTCAATCTTTTGTCTCTCAATTTCATTGGAGTTCGGACAAGCGCCAAGTATCCCTTGTGAAGGGTTAGATGATCCCTTCACTTCAAGCTTCCACTTTGGTGCACAAGGTGTGGATGTTTTGACTTCCATGTTCAACTCCTTAGTGGGTTCATATTCATGAGGAGTAGTTTTCTTCAACATCTTTTGTAACTCCTCGGGCTTAAGATTGGCAACCCATCGAATGACCTTATCAACTCCTCTTTGTATGGCATCCCCTAATTCTTTAATTCTTAAAGATTCAAGATCCCTCACCGGAAGGGGCTCATTTGATTTCACTCTACTTTCATGGCTTATTGATCCTTCAATTCTACCTCCAACATCATTACCATAAGGAGAACAAGTCACGTTATAAGGAGAATAAGAAGTATAGGTTCTTGCATTCCAAGAAGTAGAGGATGTTCTTCTCCTATGGTTCACACAACGCCTTCGAATTGGTTGAACCCACACATCTATACCCCCTCGACTAGGATAGGAAGTAGCACAAGACAAGGATGGTAATTCATCTTCACAATATCCCCTTCTATCACAATCTTCCTCAAATGATTCATAAGAAATATGGGAGAAAGCATCGTACCTCACATCGTCTTCATCACCATGGTGTGTAATATGAGAATCCCCATACTCTTCATCTTCACTATCGGATTTACAATAAGATACTTCTACTCCTTCATGTTCATCATAAGAGCCATAAGCCCCATTCATTTCACATTCATTTTTGAAGTAGAAGTTCTCACAATCATATAACTCATGATCACAATCATAGCCTTCATAAGATTCCCCTTCAAAAGATTTCGAGGCTATGGATGACATCCTTCCTTATACCTCCTTTTGTACCTACAAAACTAGCAAACAAGTTAGTAATAAAATCTTCACGCCACTCATTATGTAAGCTCTCAACTCACCTACTATGGCTTCTTTTCCAAATTGATAGTGTTACTAGTTTTGCTCAATCAATTCAAGGTTATCTAACCTTGTGGAGGAATGGATCCTTGTGACTCTTGAAAGAAGGACGACTTGAAAGACTCTAAATGGACTTGAATCAAGAAATTAATCAACGAAACAAGACAAGAAAAGAAGGAAGAAGAAGCACGAAAGAATTTGGACTCAAGAATTAAGTAACAAAAGTAGGAGAAACTACTTGTTGTTGCTTAATTTGGAGAATCAAAGAGATGATTTGATGTTTTAAAACTAGTTAACAAGTAATTAAAGATGTTAATTAGTTGTTAATTAGTAGAGAAATAGAAGAAAAATGAGTGTGGAAGAAGAAATTTGAAGTTTGGACACTTAGAAAAATTTTGAGGTCTTAAGAGTTTCAACACTTAGAAAAAATTTGGGGTCCCAAAATTTGAAGCATTCTGTCCAAGTTTGCAAGTGTGCATTTCAGCCCCCAAAACTTTTTCTAAGGGGCAGATTTGGTCCTTTGAATTTTTATTTTTATTTTTAAATTCCACTTGTGGACCCAACAAATATTTTTGACCACTTTGACTTGGAAAAGTTAAATCAAATGTATCTTTTGGCTTCTTCTTCTTCAAGATGTTCTTGATGAATATCAAAAACACCTAGAACACCAAGAACACACACTAAACACCAACACCTTCAAATCAACTCGGAATTGGCTCAAACTTTAGGATTAGCTTCCCCTCGACTTAGGGAACAAACCCCAATAGTTTTTAAGCTCCAATTTCTCCCCAATCCAAAGACCCACTTTTCAAGTTTGCAAGTTTTCAAAGCTTCAAAGTCCTTCAATGACAACTTCACTTCTACAACTCCGAATTGAATATAATTTGAAATATAGACTCAAAAAACACTAGGGAACAAGTATCTAGTGTAAAAAATAAGAAATCAAACAAGAAAAAAATTCGTTTTTTTTTGGACGATTTTTTTTTTTTTTGGATTTTGAAGATATCAAATTTCCAAGACTTAGATTTGTGGAAACAAACCTAAACTGAGCTCTGATACAAAATAATAACGGATCTCAATCAAGTGACTAAAATCGATACCGGAAACACGGAATTCAACAACACAAAATAAATATAGTGGAGAAATTAAGATGAGAATTATAAGAAATTGAGATGAGAATAGAAGAAAGAAAGGCTAATTGAATCAACAATCAACCAAGGGAGAAGAGAACTCAATCAAATGCATGAGAAACTAAATTGAATCCACAAGATGATAACTCGATGATCAATTAAGCAAAGAAGATAACACAAGCAATTCGGGAATCCACCCTAATCACTCATTCTAAACTAATAATTGAAATTGAACCCAATCAATATCCTAACCTAAAATATCAAGTCTATTCAAGACAATTCAATCATCAAAAATCTAAGTATGAAAATGGCTAAGGCAACTATTTATAGTTATTGCCTTTACACAAATAGCCTATTACAAAAATAGCCCAAAAGTGACTATTTTGGAAATAACCCACAAGGGCCCTTCTTGATTGCTCAAATGACATCTTGATCACCTATGGCCTTATGTATTTGTTGCTCCATAGCTTCCTCCGGGCTCCAAGCTACCATTCATATACAAGCCCCTCCAATTATGCTCCAAGCTAACCAATATCGTACCACTTTGTTTCTTAATTATATCTTGAATCTCTTATCTTGTATCTCATTTTACATCACCTAGAGACCTACTAGGCCTTCCACCTAAGAGAGATATTGATTTTTCTATTGAGTTAGAGCCGGGCACCAGGCCCATTTCTATTTTCCCTACCGTATGGCTCCTGCTGAGTTGAGAGAGCTTAATAGCAGCTCCAGGATTTGTTAGCTAAGGGGTTTATTACATTGAGTGTGTCGTCTTAGGGTGCTACTGTTCTATTTGTTAAGAAGAAGGATGGGTCGATGCGGATGTGTATTGATTACGGCAGTTAAATAGGGATACTATTAGGAATGGATATCCGATGCCATGTATTGATGATTTGTTTGATCAACTCTACGGTTTAGCCATGTTTTTGAAGAAATATTTGAGGTCAAGCTACCATCAGTTAAGGATTAGGGTGGAGGACATCCCTAATATAATATTTAGAACACGTTACGACCATTTTGAGTTCCTGGTGATGTCTTTTGGGTTGTCTAATGCCCCTGCAGCTTTCATGGATCTAATGCATAAGGTGCTTAGCCCGTATTTGGATTCCTTTGTGATAGTCTTCATAGACAACATTCTAATATACTCGCGGAGTAGAGATGAGCATGAGCAGCATTTGAGGATTATACTCCAGACTTTGAGAGATTATCGGCTTTATGCCAAGTTCTTAAAGTGTGAGTTTTGGCTTGAGTAAGTTGCATTCTTAGGACACGTGGTGTCTAAGGATGGGATCAGAGTAAATCCGAGTAAGATTTCAGCAGTTCGTGATTGGCCTAGACCTACTACTCCTACTGAGGTTCGCAGCTTTGTTGTATTAGCCTTGTACTACATATGATTCGTAGAGGGGTTTTCCTCCATAGCAGCACATTTGACTAGGATGACTAAGAAGGATGTCCCATATCAGTGGTCAGATCAGTGCAAGGATAGCTTCAAGAGGCTTAAGGCCTTGTTGACTTTAGCTTCTATTTTGACTTTGCCGATTGAGGTTAGATTTTCTCCGTGTATTGTGATGATTTTTGGGTTAGTCTTGGTTGTGTATTGATGCAGTAGGGTCGTGTGATTGCATATGCATCGAGGCAGCTGAGGTTTCACGAGTGCAACTACCCCACCCATGATTTGGAGTTGGCAGCAGTAGTTTTCGCGCTCAAGATCTGGAGCCACTACTTATATAGAGTTCATTGTAAGATATTCACCGATCACCGTAGTCTTCAGTACATTACGAGTCAGCGAGAGCTGAACTCGAGGCAGAGGAGATTGATTGAGTTGCTGAAGGACTACAATTTGACTATTATGTACCATGCGGGCAAGGCAAATGTGGTAGCAGATGCCTTGAGTTGGAAGGCAGTAAGTATGGGTAGCCTAGCTTCACTTTCAGTTTCTGAGTGATCATTGGCCTTAGACATCCAGTACATAGCTAACCGCTTGGTTAGGCTTAATTTGTCAGATCCCAGTCGAGTTCTTGCCAGTGTTGAGGTTTGGTCTACTCTTGTTGATCAGATACACAGCCGTCAGTTTGAGGATCATTGATTGTGTGACCTTCTAGATCAGGTTGTTTAGGGTAAGGCTAGCCGAGATACTCTATATTCAGATGGGGTTTCGAGGGTTGGTGATTTGATTTAGTTGATACTCTGGGAGGCACATTGTTCTCGATACTCCATTCATCCTGGTACGACAAATATGTATAGAGACTTGAGACAACTTTACTGGTGGAGTGGTATGAAGCGAGATGTAGCAAAGTTTGTGTCTCAGTGCTTGAACTGTCAGCAGGTGAAGTTCGATCACATGAGACCTGGTGGGTGGATGCAGTGACTTCTCATTCCTGAGTGGAAGTGGGAAGGGATTACTATGAATTTCATGGTTGGTTTGCCTCGTACCTCCCGGGGTTTTGATTCCATTTGGGTGGTTTGGATTGGCTAACTAAGTCAGCCCATTTCTTGCCGGTTTAGACTTTTTATAGTGCCGAGAGGTTGGCTCAGATCTATATTCGTGAGGTTTTTCGATTGCACGAGGTCCCAGTTTCTATCATTTCAGACCGCGGCACTAAGTTCACATCTCAGTTTTGGAGAGCTATTCAGCGAGATTTGGGTACAGAAGTTCAGCTTAGTACTGCTTTCCACCCTCAGACAGATGGCCAGTCCAAGAGGAACATCCAGGTCCTAGAGGACATGCTTCGAGCCTTTGTTCTTGATTTTGGAGGTTCTTGGGATCAGTTTGTGCCATTGGCCGAATTTGCGTATAATAATAGCTTCCATTCTAGCATTGGCATGAAACCCTTTGAGGCATTGTATGGTAGGCATTATAGATTGTCGGTTGGTTGGTTTGATAGATTGGAGTCCAGACCACAGAGTATTGATTTATTTTTTGGACTCCTTAGAAAGAGTTAGGGTGATTCAGGATAGACCTTGAGCTGCTCAGAGTAGGCAGAAGAGCTACGTTGATCATAGATTTCATGCCTTGGAGTTCAGCATTGGTGATTTGGTATTCCTTCATGTGTCACCCATGAAGGGCATGATGAGATTTGGTCAGCGGGGCAAGCTTAGCCCCAGGTATATTGGACCGTTTGAGATCCTCCAGAGAGTTGGTAGTGTTGCCTATCAAATAGCCTTGCCTCCGATGTTTTCATCTATGCATCCGATGTTTCATGTTTCGATGTTGAGACGGTATGTTCCAGATGAGTCTCATATGTTGCATTAGGA
This sequence comes from Jaltomata sinuosa, assembly GCA_003996215.1. Lineage (NCBI taxonomy): Eukaryota > Viridiplantae > Streptophyta > Magnoliopsida > Solanales > Solanaceae > Jaltomata > Jaltomata sinuosa. The sequence goes on from QJPP01004304.1 coordinate 15,089, forward strand.
GTCAGTTCAGTTTGATGAGAGCTTGTCCTTTATCGAGGAGACAGTTGCTATATTTGCCAGAGATGTAAGGAGGTTGAGTCTAGGGAGATTCCAGTTATAAAAGTTTAGTGGAGGCATCTTCCAGTCGAAGAGGCTACCTGGGAGACCGAGAGAGATATGTGAGCCCAGTATCCGCAGCTATTTATGCCTTTAGGTACCTCTTTCTTCTTGACTTTCTAGGACGAAAATCCTTTTTAGTAGTGGATGATGTAATAACCCTTCCGGTCATTTTTGCATTTACGCCTTCTTTGTACTGCTAGAGCTTTCCTGTAGCGGCCCCAATTCATTTATGACTTGCTGGGATCGTTGATTTGGTGCCCTGGTCGTTCGTTTGGCGTTTTGGGTGTTTGCTTGCTTTAGAGCCTTAACTTAGAATATCATTGACTTTAGTCAACATTCTTGTTAAATATGCTCAAAATCAAATTCTGATAGTTTCGTTAGCTCTAGAGCATGGATTTTGGTCTAGATGGACCCTGGGTTGGGTTCTAGGAGCTTTCGATTTAGTTTTGTCTAGGTTTTTGTGTTGTAGCCAAGTTGAACTTGAAAGTTTAACTTTGATCAACATTCAAAAAATGGCCTCGGATGGAAATTCCGTCCATGCTATTATGTCCGGAATGTCGACTTTGGACTAGGGGAACCTTTGGTTCGGGTTTCGGGGCTTTCAAACTTGTTTTGGAGTATTGAGTTCCGAGTTAGTTTTGGGCATATGTCCCACTTTTCCTTAAAATGATCTCCGTTGGTAGATTCATTGGTTCCATTGAGTCCAGAATATCGTTTTCACTCAAATAGCTCTATTGGATTGTGAGTATCAGATTCCGATTGTGTCCGGAATGCCCCATCAAAGTTTAGAGAATTACAGATTTTTCTAATGCGGGCCAGCTTTAAATAGTTGTTAGCGGCTTTATTTTCAGCTTTTGCTCTCATATTCGCAACTCGTTTTCTCCATCATTTTTATACCAAATTCCTTCAAATCTTCACCTGCTCTTACCCAAATTTGGAAGAATAATTGTTGCTGATCAGGGTGTGTTTCATGGCCTCGTGAATAGGTAAAATCTCTTGTTAACTTTCATTAATTTCCACAAATTTCATTCTTTAAATTCTTATTTTTTATGGTTTTCAGCTTATTTCTTTCACTTCTTTCAACTCCAACCTCATTTTTCTCAACTCTAATTAGTCAAGAATAGTGTGGGCTCATGAAAATTCTCCAAATTATCATTAATCTCGCTCCTTTATCGTTGGTAAGCCTCTTCTTCTTAAAGCATTGGTCTTCTCTTCAAGCTCAAAAATCTCCATGGTTGAGCCTCTTACAAGCTTAATTTTTCTTTGATTAAAGCTTCGTTGGAGAGCTTGATTGTTCGTGGTAGTTGTAGTTCCGATCCGTCTTCGATTCTTGCTTCCAAATTGGTATGTTTTTACCCTTGAAAATCACAATTCTCCACTTTTGTTCTCATAAATTATTAGTACTTCAGGGTTGTTTTGAGTCTCGAAACGAACTTCGTTTTCGCTCAAATTTTGAGAATGGGTTCCTAAATTCAATGCAGACATAATTATAAATTTTATTTTTTATTTCGCTGTGCGGGAGCCCCGAGGGTTATTTTTCGACCTGATTTTTGGCCCGATTTTCCATATAGCAATATGGGTGTCGTTTTTCTCGTCTTGACACATGGATTATGTTCTTGATAGCATGGCAAGTTTTTGAGATTGTTCGGAAGGGAAAGGCACATGAGTGACTCTTCATGTTTGCAGTTCGGCCCCGAGGTAGGTTACGATTTAAACTCTTTAGATTTCGCATATATAGAATAAAATTATACTAATGGGCATCCTTGCGTTGGGCTTACTAGTAGGTATCACAGACCTTGACGGCTTTATTCATGTCCCATTCCTTTTCTTTCTCCGATGGTTGTAATATTTGTTATAAATGATATTATCACCCTTGTGGTCCTGTGTGACCTTGTTTGACTCTAAAACATAGATGGTGGGTTATATGGGAATGTCCGTGAGTCCTAGGCATCGTTATTATTATTATAGAGCTGGCTATCTGTGCTATAGAATGATTGGAGCCTGTGCAGGGCTGATAGCTTGATTGTGGGCAGGGGGCCACTTTTGTGATTGTGTATACCATTCATCATGCATATAGAGGGAATTTCTTTATAATTTTACTACGGTTTTGGCTTCGGGCTTACTATTTTTGAATTTCAAAACCTTGCATGGCCCGTAGGGTCTGTTTGATGAAAATGATTGAAAAAGGATTTTTGTACCGTCTTAATAGATCTTCTTGGGGTAAGAGGGAATTAAAGGATGTTTTATCACTATTTCAACTTATACTAGACTCGGCGAGGTTGAGCGCTAGACTTGTTTTACTACAACTTCTAGGGTGATGCTCGACTCAATGGGGCCATGCGCTAGGACTATTTGACTTACTGATTTAGACCTGGATACTCTTTGGGCAGCTTTACTTAGGGATTTTTGAGATTGTGGGGCATCTAGGATGTTGGCCGGGGTCCTCCATGGACCTTGCAGTTCTGGACCAGGGGCTATGTGTTGCGAGTGCTGGAGGGGGGTATACGGCGTTGGAGAGGTATACAGGTGTGACCTTCCATGGATCCTATCTTCTGGTCCTTATAGGATGCCGAAAGCGGGTAACATTTGGTACTACTATCACTCTTTGCTTAGCATGGCATGTCATATCATTCATTTGGGCGAGGTTCCACCCTTGTTTGCTATTTGTTAGTTGTACGCTCCGGTAGTATGGGATGCCAGAGAGTTTGTCTTCACTTGTTTGTGTTCCTTGGGTGTATGGGTGCCCGTGGGACTGTAAGTAGACTTATTGTTACTATTTCGCTCTATTGGTTCCTATTGTGGTTCTTATGACTTTTGATATTGTTAAGGTTAAACTTGGGCTTCCAGTTATTGAATTCTTTACTTGAGATTGCATACTTAGTTGGGTTATCATTCTTTGTATTCGAGCATGTTTACTGTTTTCTTCCTCCCCTTCTCTATTAGTTGAGGTTACCAGTATACCGCCTTCTTTCTAAACTCTTCTTTATATACTTGTTTTTGCGAGGATCCCGGGTATGTGTTTCTTTTCCTCGCTTGTGATGTGCATTCTTTTAGATAGCCATATGTATTGTTCCTACTTGTATTCCTTCTGTTCTAGCTTCCATGTACTTCTTTGTTGCCTTATGTGACTAGTTATTTTCTATTCTGCTTATTACTACTCTTTTATCTTATATGTGTCCAGTCGGCCTATGATACCTACTGAGTACCGGTTACTTTGCAATTGGTGCTCAAACTACACTCTGTATCTTCTGGTGCAGATCCTAGTATGGGTCATCATTGTTAGCTCATTGGAGACTCGTGCAAGGAGATGTTTTTGAGATATTTCAGACTGAGGGTGAGCTATTAGTGATCAGAGCTTAGCTTTTAATTATCTTTTGCATCATGTACTCTGTTACTACCTGGAGGCATTTGTATATTGTATTTTAGATCCTTCGTACTCCTTATATATAGTTCTGGCTCTATACTATAATACCAGTTCTTGGGGTTGGTTTAGCTTCTATATATGTTGTTATATATTCCTGTTATCTACCTTATTCAGCTTTTTCCCTTGTTTCCGCTTACTTAAACTGTTCTTTCACTTATTTGTTAGATAGTAGCCCATTACTAACCATTTTGGGCTACGTGGATTGGTTCGCCTACTAGGGGGTTGTGGTGCCATCATGACCAAGAAATTGGATCGTGACATCTGAATTTTAGCAGTTGCAATTGATAAATCAGTATTTTAGATGGGTATCAACTAGAAATACAAGGCTAGCTTTGAATCCAATTAGCTCTAGGAAATCCTGGGGACATACCCTTCCACCAGAAAGCCATAGAATATCACCAAAGAAAGTTATTCTAGGTTGATATGCTTTAGAGAATGGAACTCTTTCATGACCTGAATAGAAAAGTTTAAGATGTTTAGTCCTGGAATCCTTGGAATTCATTTTAGTCATCAATTTAATCTTGCATGGCGCGTTAAATTAACATTGCTCAGTATAGGAGTTCAATCAGCAATCTCTCATCATATTAACTTGATGGCGAGTAAAACTGTATGAGCCTATTAAGTTAATCGATGATTCAGAAAAATGTGACCATTAAACGTGTAAATGCATTGGAAACACACTAATGGTATCAAGAGCTTGCATCTTGGCTAAGAAGACAGATTTGATTAAAACAAACAAAGAAGATTTGTGCCTTAGTTAAAGCTTGCAGCTTGTCTAAGGCAATAGATGGACCAAATAAACAGAAAAGGTTTGTCCATTAGTCAAACATTGCGCTCATGCAATATTAGTTACAAATCAAATTCGAGATCATGGATACCCAAAAGAGAAACACAACAACATTGATTACTTTTAAAGCATAAATAGTGCAAAATACTTTTAAGAATCTAAGAATCACAAGACAAAATGAAAGTAAGTCGAAAGATCATACTCTAAAGTAAATTCTCCCTCCTGAAGTCTCTAACCTTTGTAAATCTTTCCACATTAATTTATTTAGTATCCTTTTCTCAATTTAGTTGCATTACAAAAGCTGTAGACATTTCAGAAAATTATGATATGTAAAATAGATAGTCATATCTAAGCTTGTCAGAAACTCACATAATTAATATAAATATGGTGCATTGGCTTATGGAAGATACTAACCATGGACATGTGGATTTATTACTTTGTCAACATTTCACCATCTTTTACCCAGAATAAAAAGTAAATAAAAAATTCACATACAAAACATAGCAAATTGCTACACAACACATGATAAAATAAGGCAATAAATATTCTAAAAAACTAAAGAGTGTTAATACTTTGGGGCCAGAAAATCAACACATTACAGGATAGTAAAGCAAATAATTGTAACTCATCATTAGAAGAATCTAACCTACTTTGATATTTTTCTTTTCAGCAGAAGCATATTGATTTAATCAATAAGCTCAGACTCTTTCTAGTGGCTTCCTCTCCTTCCACGATAATGACCAGATACAAGAGTACTATCCTCCGAAATTACTTTAATTTCCTACCATAAATGAGAGAAATGATAATATATATAATTCAGTCGACATACTCATTTTGGCATTTTATGGCCAAAGGCATTATTTACCTAGCACAATTGTTCCTGCCATCTACCAAGAGCTATGTCAGTTCGTTGTGTCATTTCTTCAACATTGATTTTTGAGAAAAACTATTCACTTTCTGGAGATCCAATCATTAGCGTCAAATATTCTAAAATCTTTAAATTTTATGTAAAAATCAATCAATTAGGCCTAAAATATAGAGAAGATATCCTTACATTCTTCAATACTTCTTCAACAAATTAGAGATGCATACTTCACTTGAATTAGGTTCATTAGTTTAAAGTTGTAACTTGATAAGAAATTTGAAGGTTATATCATGTTTAGTATGAGTTGGCCAAAAGTGAAAGAACTATAACTTGTAACAATTAAAACTCAATATAATTCTGAAATCCAAAACTTATCATTATTCGTCTTTCTCCACCTCGAGCATATTCAACATTCAAAATTTTGTGAAATTCAAATTATGTGATTATTATATTCCCATTCAAAAAAGCACGATTATGTAATTTTAACGTTGAATTTTTTGAAAAAAATACATAGATCTATATAGTACAACATTAAATATGTAGCACAACCATTTTTCACTATAACTAAGCAGATTGTGTTAAAAAGTCCAGTACTTACCTCTTACACTCGAAGTATTTTGTCTTTCTCCACCTCAAACGAATTCAACTTTCAAAATCCTGTAAATCCAAATTGTGTGGCCATTGTATTCCAACTTAATAAAGCACGAATGTTTGTTAATATTATGTACTGAGATACCAAAAAGAAAAGTGACTTTTACGTTGTAGAGATAGAAATAAAATTATAGCAGTAGATTAAAACAAGAAGCTTTTTTACCAAAAAAATAAATAAAATTAAAGAACACACCAAATAAGTTAAATAAATAATATATAGAAACACATCAAATTAGTTTAAGAATCACTGTATGTGCGAAAACTCTTTTGATTTATTTTAGGAGATTCAATCTAAATCACTGATACATAGAAACACAATATATGTAATAGTACCTAACATGAAGAAGAAAAATAGCAAAAAAAATTCAGAAAGTCCAACATACAATTATGAACAAAGTTCAAGATTTCCTAAATTTTATTTTGAAATAGGAGAAACAAAGACCCAATTAGCAAGTTATAAATTTTAATTTAGTCCCTCCATTTACGTCAAAGCTCAAGCCATAGCCAATTGTTCACCACATGAAAGACATATAAACTCAAAAATCACAGAAGATCAAACCCCAAAAATTACGCTGAAATACAAGTAGGTAAATTTTTTAAAAAGTATTCATTTTCCTATTTATTTGAAGCGAGGAATCCCAAAACACACCAGTGAAATCCTTTAACAAAAAGAACATGAAGAAGAAAAAAATTCCACCAGAGAGCTAGGCAAAGAAAAAGGAGAGGAAGAAGAATCTAAGGAAATAAAAAGAAAAATTTATGAAAAATGAAACTTACCTTTTACATCTCTCATAAGTCATTTTTAGTTTTGAAGAAAAGAAATTATCAAAATTAAGGCAAAGGTCTGTTGTAATTTGCAATATGACGTGGTAAATGGAAGACCCATTGTTGTGGTCAAACCCTTTTGCGTTCAAATTAGTCATAAGCTGCGCATTAACTATGTAGAGAAAAATAATATATTGTTACAAAAAAGAAAATCAATTAAAGAGAATAATAAGTAGTCAAATGCATGAAATATGAACAAATCAAAAATAAAAAAAGACACCACGAAATTTAGTTAAAACAGACACGTGATTAAAAACATAGAGGAAACAAAAAGAAAACATCCATTTTTGCACATTTTTGAAGCTACCAGAAAGCTTAACAAAGAAAGATGAACAACAAAAAATCTAAGCAACAATGAATGGGTAAAGAAATGACTACCTTTTCTTATTTGGTAGAGAAGAGATACATTTTGAGAGAGGAGGAGTATTCTAAATGTAAAACTAGATACAAAATATCATGCTATACACGGGTCCAATGTTAATACTCAAAAATTATAAGATATGTCTAATTTACATATGTATACATTATTATTTTATTTAGATCAATTAATTTCTTAGATACACATACATTATTTTATTTAAATTAATAAAATTTATATAAGAATATACATAAAATTTCATGCCAGCACAGGCCCAATATATGTTATATAGATAAAAAAAAAATCACTAAATTTATTATACATTTTTTTATAATTATTATGATTTATAATACATTTTATGTCATTTTTATTCCTTTATGTGTCACTAATACAATTTTGAGAGTCAATATGTCATGACCCGATTTCTCAGATCATGATGACACCTACAACCCACTAGTAGGTGAACCAATCCCCGTAGCCTGGAATGGTTAGTAATGAGCTACTACCTAACCAATTACGTACAACAAGCAAAAATAAGCGAAAGCTTGATATAAAGATAAGCCAAGCGAAAGCAACAACCCAAATATATACACAAATGATACTACATCAACCCCAAGACTTGGTATCGATAGTACAGAAGCTTCTAATAGAATACTAGTACAGAAGCTTCTAATAGAATACAAGTGCTAGAAGTAATAAAATATAATATAAATCTGTCTCCAAAAGTACAAAGAGCAACAGTACAACATATGAGATGTAGACAAGCCCCAACCGTCTGACACTCACCCTAGTCTCGAACCTCCCCAAACCTGCACGAGTCTCCAACGCGATCAACGGCGAAAGCTCAACTAATATCTGCACCAGAAAGATGCAGAAGTGTAGTATGAGCACCAAGACAATGGGTACTCAGTAGGCATCATCGGTCGACAGAGCGCATATAAGATACAAAAACATTAAGTAGAAGATAGCAAGGAAGTAGTCACCGAAGCAATACAGAAAGCACAAGAAACTAGCACGGAGAATAGGCAACCAAGAATTATAAGCATACAATGCTAGCACAGAAAATAATACACACAGATCACAGGTGTAAGAAAGAGGGACGCACCTGGGATCCTTACAACAATAGTATATAAAAGAAGAGAGAGAGAGTTAGGAACATGGCGGTATATCAGTAACCTCAAGTAAAAGGAAAAGAAGGGAAGCAGTCTAACATACTCAAGATGAAATCAACAATCATAAGAAAATCATTACACCAATCCAACTTCAAGATAGCATAAAAAGGAATCCACCTCACAAGTACAACCCTAGGATGGAATAACTAACCCACAATAACCGATAAATACTACTCAAATCCTTAACAAGAATGGAACCAGAAACTAACAATATGCTCAGAAGACCACACAAAAGTGCCTTCATAAGATAGGACTCCCTAGCCCTCTCAATAATCACAATCCCACAATCGGAGGCTCAACAGACTAATAATCGCTAAATCACCAAGAAACAAGGATCATAACCAGCTCTATAAAGCGACAAGAGTAATCTAAACTATCTATAGTCCCAACGTCTGCCCATACAATTGAGGAACGCAATCAAGTGAAAACAAACCCTCCGGCCACCCATACAACTGGAGAGTACACTGAATACACAACAAACAATGGCAGAATCGACATACCAAATGCATGATAATAATGTGATATGATAGTAACTGGTATGTTCCCCCTCAGGTACCTCAAGGGCCCATATAGAGGCAGGACCCATGGAAGGACTATACCCGTGTACCTCTACTACATCGTACACCTCTCGTTCGGCACACATACATCGCCCAACGATCTCAAATAGTAGCTCAAAACTAGAAACCTCATAGTATATGCCCATGATCGAACTAGGTCTAAAACAGAAGTAGTTAATCTCAAAAGACCCTCTCCAAGGGTGCCCAGAGTGTATTCGGGTCTAAATCAGTGATTAAAGTCTCAATAACCCTGTCTAAGGATGCCCAGGGCATATTTGGGTCTAAATCAGTCAGAAATCAAGTCAAGTGCTATGCCCAACAGAGCCTAGTATCAGTAGGAAATCATGTCTAGTGCACTGCCCAGTAGAGCCTAGTATCAGTAGGAAATCAGGGCTAGCGCTCTGCTAGCAGAGCCTAGTATCAGTAGGAAATCAGTGAGAAATCATCCAAAATCTAATGTCATCATTAGATTATACCAAAAACAGGCCCCCGGGGCCATGCAAGTTTAGGAAAAACTATCCATAGTGGCTCGCAGCTAAAAATGAAGTAAAACATGTAGGGAAAACCTTTTTCATTGATGATATGCTCGCACACAAATATAAATTAGCCCAAAGGCTCAAAAACATTTCTACCATCCCTGCACAGGCTCCACAGCTATTCAGCAAACATAACAAGCCTAAACAGATATCTCTATGTCTGAGACTCGCGGACATTCCTAAATCACCCGCCGTCTAGGTTCCAGAGTCAATACAAGGCCACACAGGACCACAAGGGTAATATACAATACTACACGAATACTACAATCAGCATATAAAATAAACGGACAGAAAAGGCAAACAAGGTCTGGGGTACCAACCTATAACAACCCACCTAAAGATACTAATTAATGTAGTTATAGCCTATATACGCAGAGTCTAGGTAGGGAAAGCCATAACCTACCTGTTGTCTGATGAATAGCTGCGGGGACAACATCGTCCAGGCTCGAACTGCTACGGGAAGCTCCAAATTGTGAAACCACTATCAATACAATAATTTATAGGTCAAAACAAGTATAACGATACTCATATTGCTATAATAATAGCTGGGTCGAAATTTGGGTCACAAATGGGCCCGTGGGCCTCACAAACCAAAACTGGAAATGAAAAGCAATCGTGTGTTTCTTACAATCCCGGGAATGCATGCTCAAAATTTGAGCGGAAATGGACAACGATTAGGGCTCAAAACTGCCCGCCCAAGCCAAGAAATAAAAGAGGAAATTCAAGGAATAAATTCAAAAATAGAGCAAGAATAACCTACCTCAATGAGGGAATTCCATCAAGGATGTTAATTGGACGATTCCTCAAATATGCAACACCAAAAGGGCAGCTTCTACAAAGGATTTTCAAGCTTTTGGAAAGGGTCAACAATGGTGGTTCCCAAGAATTGGAGAAGAACAACTTGGGGAAAGAGGAACTTACCAACATCGCCCAAGAAGCGAGACTTTCAATCCAATTGATGAATTCTCCAAGCTAGCACTAAAAGAAGAGTTTTGGTGGAGAGGATTTTCAATTTAGAGTTTGAAATGTGGGGAAAACAATGCTGGAAAATCGAAGGGATCAAAAGTATATAGCTGCTGGTCGCTGGTCAGAGCTATCGCGCTAAAGGAGCGCGATCACACTGAAGGAAACATCACAGACCAGCGCGATAGCGCTACAGGAGCGCGATCGCGCTGAAGGGAAAAATGCAGACCAGCGCAATCACGCTAAAAGAGCGCAATCGCGCTGAAGGGAAAAATGCAGACCAGCGCAATCACGCTAAAGGAGCGCAATTGCGCTGAAGGCTACCAGAAGCAAAAAAAACCAGCAACAGCCAAAACTTCTACGGGGCATTTCGGGCACAATCGGAACCCAATACACAAAAACAAATAGAGCTATTAGAGTGAAAACGACGTTCCGGACTCAACGGAATCGATGAAACTTCCATACGAGGTTATTTAGGAAGAATGTTGACCCAAGTCAATACTAGCTAATGCCAACCAAACACCCAAAATGAGCCCGGCTCATTCAGAACCTGAACCAACCAACTAACTAACACAAACTCGGCATTCCAGAAGCTAACGATGCTGACAGAATTTCCATCCTAGGTCGTCTTCTCCGAATGTTGACCAAAGTCAACCAAACAAGCCCAATTGGCTTGAAAACACAGAATGAGAGAAAATTCCAAGTTGAAAAGCTCTCGGATCTCGACCAAAGGTCTCTCTAGACCAAAGTCCACGCTCTGGAGCTAACAGAACTGTCAAAATTTGATTCTGAGCACGTTCACCAAGAGTGTTGACTAAAGTCAATGATTTCAAAGGCTTAAAACTCTAAAATAAGGAATGGACAAAAATACCAATCAGGCGGCCCAGGCAAAGAACTACCAGTCCCAACAAGCCATAAATGACTTGGGGCCGCTACAAGCAAGCTGTAACAGTGTAAGAAAGGTAAAAATATGTAATTGACCGAAAGGGTCATTATATCATCCACTACTAAAAAGACTTTCGTCCTCGAAAGTCAGGAAAGAAGGAAAGACTAGAGATTTAAAAATCACAGATGCACAGCCCGCGCCTCTCTCGGACAACCCAGGTAGCCTCCTTGATAAGACGACACCCAATAGAATGAAACCACGAAAGACAACCAAGCCTACCCTTCATATTAGCGAAGCTAGATCCCAAACTCAAACTCCGCGAATACCAAGGGCTTGCCAACCCAAACTGAACCTCGAGAATCTCAATCGGAAAGCACCGACCCAACTCTGAAACCCTAGAAGTAAGGCGATCAACACATATAACTCAAATCTTCAGAACCATAACCAAATTTACCAGAAAAGCCTTCAACCCAGAATACTAACGCATGAACCCGCTGATCCGTAAATCTTTTTTATTCTGAACAGAATCCTTTCGCACCATAACAGGGAGTTGCATACAAGTCAAACACTCAACCACCCTCGAAGCATCAACTGACACACCGGAGATCCATAGTTCATGCTTATACTTCATTATGAATGAATCCACCCTTTATACTCCAGCTCTTTCCTAGCCAATTTATAGTCTACTATCCTTTGCCATCCAAGATAACAACTTGTAGCATATCACTGAAGATTGGAGTTACCTAGCCCGACTGGCCACCAAGCAATGAATGAACACTTTCGCTAATATCAAACTCGATAACAGAACCCAACTAAACAACCCATCTGAATTAAACTGAAGCTTGCACATCAAGGTAAGGAAAATCATGTTTGAATAACCTGTGTTGATGGAGAAACTTCCAAACTATAGAATGAACCCAACTTCGCTGCACCGTGTCAAGTCTGAATCAATTGGAAGTGAATGAACCAGGGCAACCTGATACGATCTTGGTTAGCTTGGAGCATAATTGGAGGGGCTTCTACATATGGATAGTAGCTTGGATCCTGGAGGAAGCTATGGAGAAACAAATACACAAGGCCATGGGTGATCAAGATGCCATTTGAGCAATCAAGAAGGGCCCTTATGGGTTATTTCCAAAATAGTCACTTTTGAGCTATTTTTGTAATAGGCTATTTGTGTAAAGGCAATAACTATAAATAGTTGCCTTAGCCATTTTCATACTTAGATTTTTGATGATTGAATTATCTTGAATAGACTTGATATTTTAGGTTAGGATATTGATTGGGTTCAATTCCAATTATTAGTTTAGAATGAGTGATTAGGGTGGATTCCTGAATTGCTTGTGTTATCTTCTTTGCTTAATTGATCATCGAGTTATCATCTTGTGGATTTAATTTGGTTTCTCATGCATTTGTTTGAGTTATCTTCTTCCTTGGTTGATTGTTGATTCAATTAGCCTTTCTTTCTTCTATTCTCATCTCAATTTCTTCTAATTCTCATCTTAATTTCTCCACTATCTTTATTTTGTGTTATTGAATTTCGTGTTTCTGGTATCGATTTTAGTCACTCGATTGAGATCGTTATCATCTTGGTATCAGAGCTTAGGTTTTAAGAGTTGTTCCATCAATTCTTAGGTCTTAGGTTCATAAAAAAAATAAAAAATAAAAATCATCCAAAAAAAAAAACGAAATTTTTTGTGTTTGATTTATTCTTTTTGACACTAGATTCGTATTCTCTAGTGTTTTTTGAGTCTAAATCCAAGATTTCAAGTGATTTTGAGTTGTAGGGAAGATTCTACCATTAAAGGAGCTTGAAGGTTTGAAAACTTGAAAATGGGTCTTGAAGATTCGGAGATATTTGAGCTAGAAAAAAGTAATGAAATTTGTTCTCTAGCTTAAGAGGAAGTTTTCTCCTAAAATTTGAGACGATTTCGAGTTGATTTGGAGGTGTTTCAAAATTTCACCATTGTTGAACTTGAAAAAGCTTGAAGAAGGTGAAGTGGGTTTGTTCTTTGAGGCTAAATTTGAGCTTGAAAAGTATTGGAGTTTGTTCTCTATAGCAAGGAGAGCCTAAATCTCGAATTTCATGAAATTTGAAGCTAAAACAAAGAAGTTATGAAGTTTTGAAGTTCACTTGTTCATGATGTTCTTCTTAGCTTGAAGATGGAGAAAATGGGTTTATTTTTGGCTTGAAATTGAGGGCTAAAACTTATTGGGGTTTGTTCGTATTATCGAAAGGAGCTCGTGTTTAAAATTTGGTGAAGATCAGAGTTAAATTGAGGTAGTTATGAATTTTTGAAGTTCATCAATGTTTATGGTGTTCTTCATGAAATTCATATGATGTTGAGGAATAATCTTCAAAAAAGTAGTGTTTAATCCAAAAAGAAAAGAAGGGGAAAGAGTAAAGGTGTTTGTGGGGCCAAAGGAATACAAAAATATCTGAAAATTGAGGAGAAAAAAAAAGAATTTCCAGCAAATTTCGTGGACCAATCTGACGCAGCCAGCTGTCCAGGTCCCACCCGTGTAAGCCAACCACGTCAGCTCCAGCGAAATTTAGCCGTGAGAGGATCAGCTTCCACGTCTGAGCTGATAGAATGCGGCTTCCGCGTTAGCAAGCTGTTAACGATCCGTCTTTCACGCCCAGCCAGTGGCTTCCGTGTCCAGCCGATCTACTCCATCAGCTTCCGCCCCAGCCAGCAGCTCCAGGCCTCCTCCGTTGGCTCCAGCATGGTCCAGCCGGCTCCAAACCCCTTTAGCGTCGGCTCTGGACGCTTTTCAAGCAAATTTCAAGTTTTCCTCCATGGATTTCAACCAAATTTCATCCCAAATAATTTTTCTAGTCCAAATCTTGGTAAATTAATTTCTTTTTCATTAAATCTACCTTCTTTTAGGTTCATAACTTGATTTTAATTAGTAGATTACCCTACTAAATATTATCAAGTTCTTTGAGTCCATTTTTTTTCTTGTGCGTTTCTTTGTGTGCTTTTCTCTTTTATTTCTTAGTTAATTTCTTGATTCAAGTCCTTTTAGTTTTGTTTGAGTCATCCTTCTTTCAAGATTCACAAGGATTCATTCCTCCACATGGTTAGATAACCTTGAATTGATTGAGCAAAACTAGTAACACTATCAATTTGGGAAAGAAGCCATAGTAGGTGAGTTGAGAGCTTACATAGATAGTGGCGGGAGGATTTTATTACTAACTTGTTTGCTAGTTTTATAGGTACAAAATGAGGTATAAGGAAGGATGTCATCCATAGCCTCGGAATATTTTGAAGGGGAATCTTATGAAGGCTATGATTGTGATCATGCGTTATATGATTGTGAGAACTTCTACTTCGAAAATGAATGTGAAATGAATGGGGCTTATGGCTCTAATGATGAAAATGAAGTAGTAGAAGTATCTTATGGTAAATCTGATAGTGAAGATGAAGAGTATGGGGATTCTCATATTACACACCATGGTGATGAAGACGATGTAAGGTATGATGCTTTCTCCCATATTTCTTATGAATCATTTTAGGAAGATTGTGATAGAAGGGGATATTGTGAAGATGAATTACCATCCTTGTCTTGTGATACTTCTTATCCTAGTCGAGGGGTATAGATGTGTGGGTGCAACCAATTCGAAGACGTTGTGTGAACCATTGGAGAAGAACATCCTCTACTTCTTGGAATGAAAGAACTTATACTTCTTATTCTCCTTATAATGTGACTTGTTCTCCTTATGGTAATGATGTTGGAGGTAGAATTGAATGATCAATAAGCCATGAAAGTAGAGTGAAATCAAATGAGCCCCTTTCGATGAGGGATCTTGAATCTTTAAGAATTAAAGAATTAGCGGATGCCATACAAAGAGGAGTTGACAAGGTCATTCAATGGGTTGCCAATCTTAAGCCCGAAGAGTTACAAAAGATGTTGAAGAAAACTACTCCTCATGAAGATGAACCCACTAAGGAGTTGAACATGGAAAAAACATCCACACCTTGTGCACCAAAGTGGAAGCTTGAAGTAAAGGGATCATTAAACCCTTCACAAGGGATACTTGGCGCTTGTCTAAACTCCAATGAAATTGAGAGACAAAAGATTGAGAGGAGTAAGGATGTGATAAGTGACAACTCTAGAGTGGAAAAATGAGAGGTTGTGTGGAATGATGTGAGAGGGTTGTCACAACCTTATACTAACTTTTGTACCCTCTCTTCTTTTTCTAGTTGTCTTAATTCTTGGGCAGGTATTCTTGGAAGCAAACCTATTGTGGAACCTCAAAATGTGGAACATCATGAGGTGGTTGAAATATTTCAAAGGAAGCAATTGTGCTCAAGTGGTTGTAACCAAGGTGAAGGCAATTCTTCCTATGAGCTACAAGCTAACAAAGCTAACTCTTGCACTTTATTGAACTTGGAAGATCATTATGTGGTTAGTGGACAATTGAGTGTAAGTGATAGCTTGTATATGTGTGAGCTTAAAGAGCCTTTACCTTGTGATGATCTTGATGACACCTTGTTGCATGATGATGATGCCATTGTTGTGAGTTCCCAAACACTAGTTGATCCTATAGATGACTTGATTGATTCTTCTAGTAAGATCGATTTGAGTCCATCCAGTGTTAGCACTTGTGACTTGAGTGAAAATGTATTGTCATGTAATGGGGGTAGTCAAATGCTAGTTAGCTATAATGATGGTAATCATGTGTGTGATTCTTTTGAGCTTGATATGCTACCAACTAGTATTCATTGTGGTGTTGGCCAACTTGCCTGTAATGATGACTTACTAATTGAGGAGTTGTGTGATGTGATAAATGAACCTCAATTTAGTAATGGTAATGATATAGTTGGTCATGTAGTTAGTCATGTAGGATCTTTACTTAGAGGTGATGATTCCTTGAGTGTTGATTCCATTTCTAATTCTTGTCATGAGGATTTTGAGGTGGAGTATGTTTTTAAGGACAATCCCTTGTTTGAGCTTCACATGACTAATGAAGATGAAATGCATAGTGATGTGTTTTGGCATGATGGAAGTGTAGCCCCTCTTTAAGGCTACCAAGTGATTGAGAATCCACTATGGTATGATGACACACTTTCCAAAGACAAAACTCTCTTCTTGAAAGATGACAGTACGTCTATTGGAGGGGTTAGTGGTCAAAAGGAAAGGGGTGTATGTTCTCTAATGACCCCTTCATTCTTATGTGACCCCACTCTTGATCAAGGCCTTAATGCTTGTGGATCAAAGGGTGATTCTATATGTGGGCACACCTTGGATGAAGTTCATTTAAGTAACACCTTTCTCTACTACCTCTTTGCATATGATGATGTCCATGTTTGTATGGGATTTGTTTTATATAGAGGTAGGGGTTTCTTGGGTTGGTCCATTTGCCTTTGTGACCAAACTATGTGGGCCTTTTATATCTTTGACCCCGGTAAACACTCATGGGTGTTTGAACCAATGGAGACACCACATTTGGTATGGTCTTATGGGGGAATAGGGAAGCAATTGTGTCTTAGGACCTTTGAGGTTTCTTTGTTCCATGATATTTCTCATAGCTGGATCCTTTGTATGTTCTACAATACATTGCTCTTATTTTACACAAAGGATAGTTGGTTGTATTTTAAATGTGTGACTCCTTGGAAAGTTGGTATTGTTGATAACCCGTGTGCTAACCCTCATGCTATGAGGATATGTTTGTTGTTTGTCCTTCTTATGTTTTTGCAAGGTTCGGATTCGAGGACGAATCCTTTTGAAGATGGGGAGGATGATACGATCTTGGTTAGCTTGGAGCATAATTGGAGGGGCTTCTACATATGGATAGTAGCTTGGAGCCCGGAGGAAGCTATGGAGAAACAAATACACAAGGCCATGGGTGATCAAGATGCCATTTCAGCAATCAAGAAGGGCCCTTGTGGGTTATTTCCAAAATAGTCACTTTTGAGCTATTTTTGTAATAGGCTATTTGTGTAAAGGCAATAACTATAAATAGTTGCCTTAGCCATTTTCATACTTAGATTTTTGGATGATTGAATTATCTTGAATAGACTTGATATTTTAGGTTAGGATATTGATTGGGTTCAATTCCAATTATTAGTTTAGAATGAGTGATTAGGGTGGATTCCCGAATTGCTTGTGTTATCTTCTTTGCTTAATTGATCATCGAGTTATCATCTTGTGGATTCAATTTGGTTTCTCATGCATTTGATTGAGTTCTCTTCTTCCTTGGTTGATTGTTGATTCAATTAGCCTTTCTTTTTTCTATTCTCATCTCAATTTCTTCTAATTCTCATCTTAATTTCTCCACTATCTTTATTTTGTGTTGTTGAATTCCGTGTTTTCAGTATCGATTTTAGTCACTCGATTGAGATCGTTATCACAACCTGCCCAACAGACCCAAACCAAAACCAAGATCCTGCAAGTAGTGTGGTAAGCCTACCACGAAATACGTAGTCATTAGCTAAGCTCCTATACTCTAAGAAACACTGCTGCTACTCTGAATACTCGTACACCATTTGTATTTGAAATTGCTTTCCAATTCTCAACTAAGGAATGAGTCTACCATAGCAGGAATATCAAGTCAGAACACCTCGAAGGCAAAGAAGAGGTGCCTGGGGTTCAAAGTCGCCATCTAGATATAGAATCTCTGCATATACCTTCAACTCACCTCTTTGGTTCGAATCAACCGCTCTACTGTATCAGCACACAGAACACCATCTCTGAAGCATATAGCACACCAAACTTCTAGTCCACAATGGATGAGTCTAACAAACACCGGAATCCCACATAAAAGACTACCCCAGAAGGCCCAACTAAATAAGCATTTTAAACGCTTGGTAATAAAGACAACGATCAATCTTAAAGTACCATTAGAACTTAAAATAGCCTTGCTAGCCTCAACACGCACAACCTGATCACATATAGCATACACCACTGCTAAATCTCGAACTTACACCGCTGAGTTTGTCCAACCATGAAAGAAGGAACCTCGTACTATCTAGAACACCGCCGAAACCTGGAATGTCTATCCTAACTCAAAGGTTAGTCAAGGACTAGGTGTCCAAGGCCAACTGTCACCCCATAACGGAAAATGGGTAAGCTAAGTTGTCCGAACTCAATGCCTTCTAACCCAAGAAGCTGCAACTAAAAGAACCAACCATGAACCATCTAGAGTAGTTTGCTAGTGCATGCTTTGGAAACCCAATCCTGATTTACTAACCACTGCCTCTGTCGAACCCATATGCTACCAATAAATCCTTAGGAAACAAAGCCAACTAGGATTGAATATGCAAGTCACCAACACCGCATCTACTACTGAAATCTCAAACCAATCAAAGTAAAATCACTGCAATCTGTAACCGGCTGAATCAAATCACCAACACACGATACCAAAGCAAATCTTTGTCGTCACCTCAGTCAACTACTAAAGCACATAAGCACGAACAAGGATCCATCTCCCTCCTTTTTCAACTAAACAAAAACCTTTCCATAGCATATACTGAACCTTACAGCATATACTAAACCTTACAAACTCCTTCTCAAATAAGATCTGGAGCCATTACCTTAGTTCTCACCTCTATATCGCCATACTTAATGAAGCAAGAGAAGAATGGGCCGTATGCCCAACTCACCCAAAATGCTACAAGTACAACTCAGCCATGAGGCTACCGTCAACACTTAGTTGAAAATGCTAAAGCCAAAACCCAATCAAAATACTGATTTAAAAGCTCAACCAGAGGGTTACGACCAAAATTCATTCCAACTGGAATCGGGGAAACAATAATACGACCCAACCAAACAAGAAACTGAGGAGGCCTATGGGAACAACCCACATACCTACCAACCTCCTAAACCAAACAACAAAGAGGGTCAATTCTAATCACCCTTAAAACACAACCAATCTATGCTCACTAGCATAACCAACACCTCTTATCTCAAGACAGAAGCTCAAACTTTAGCACAACTACTGGTAACACCATACCAAAACAAGAACCTCTAGCCACGCTAGATAACAACCTAGGAAATCAACCATCTAGGACCGCTCAAAAGGGAAGACTCAGCACAAGTCTAGAGCTACAGCGAAACAGGAAACAAACCCAACCATAAACAGACAAACAAGAACTATCCATGAGTTACAACTCCGATTAAACACCTATCAAGGATAACTCACCCCCATCCACTTCTAAGGAATAAAATACCACGAAAACAATGCATAAAAGCTACAATTTGGAAATCAAACAACTAAACAAGTAGCAAGTAAGCATATAAGAAAATAAATAACAGAAGGGATAGAATCACAATGCGAGCAGGACTATCACAAGTCAAAGGTAATAGGAGCCTTACCTGGAGCAACGGTATCAGGAACCTCTACCACAGGCCCACCAAGAGGGGAATCAGACTGACAGGGTCTAACACGGCCAGAGTAGTCGAAGCTGAAGGCTCTGTCATCTCTCGCCGGGGACAAGCTCTATAAAGGTGACCAACTTCCCAACAATCACAACAACCAAGATGACCAGGATACAGAATCGTGGGGCCATTCCTAGCAAATGCCCATGCTCACCACATCAAAAATAGCCTCTACCAGATGAAAATCTATGAGAAGATCTCACAAAACCTGACCGGCCACCACGACCTACACAACCTAAAAGGGAACCTCTAAGAACCTGACCCAGAACAAATCCACTCTGCTCGACATGCCTATACGATCACCCTCTGAAACCTGTGGAGTAACTAAATTGGCCGGGTAGAAAAGAAGCAATGGAACCAATCTCTGACGGAGAATCCCCTACCTTGATTCTGAGAACATCGAAAATTATCCTGGCGACGACGTTTCTTAGCATTACCTCCATAAGCCTCACGACATAAACCCTCAATAGCCCAAGCATGATCCACTACCTGAAGGAAGGTAGTCCCAACCATAATGAAATGCTCGGTCGCTAAACAGAGCGGTGAAATCAAACCCCCAACAAAGCTCTGAACTCTATCAAACTTTGAAGGCATAGTCCTAGCAGTACATCTAACTATCTTATGAAATCTCGCCTTGTAGTCCAACACTGAAAAACAACCCTGCTGAAATATTAGAATCTCAACCCTAGCTGAAGCACTGCTCGTAGAACCGAGTACTAAAATACCCAGTGAAGGACTCAAATTCTTAGCCACGGTTTCCTGAAGAACTTGAGTAGCTATGAATCCAATCGGAGGTTGGGCTAACCCCACACCCCTTATCTGGTGCGGTAAACTCTCACTCTGAAGCCCTGGCACTGATTGAAGCACTAAAGAAAAAAGCACAGAAGCCTTGACATCACCTGCTGTCAAATTCATCTTAGGCATCTGGGAAAGAATGAAATAGCCGAAGTTTTTAGAAATCAATATAGCCAGGAACGCATGATAAGGAGCCAAGAAGATGAATTTTTCCTAACAAAGGCCTGTAGCCTCCTGCAGATAGGATACAGACCGATCCACAAGACTCTACTTAGATACTTGCTTCTGTACCACGACACGGGTGAACCTAGAGCTCAGATACCAAGCTTTCACGACCTAATTTCTCAGGTCATGATGGCACCTAAAACCCACTAGTAGGCGAACCAATCCCTGTAGCCCAGAATAGTTAGTAATGGGCTACTACCTAACTAATTACGCACAACAAGTAGAAATAAGCGGAAGATGAATATAAAGATCAGACACACGGAAGCAACAACCTGAAATATATACACATGCTACTACACCAACCCCAAGACTTGGTATCGATAGTACAGAAGCTTCTAATAGAATACAAGTTGTAGAAGTAACAAAATACAATATAAATCTGTCTCCGAAAGTACAAGGAGCAACAGTACAATAGATGAGATGTAGACAAACCCCGGTCGTCAGGCTCTCACCGTAGTCTCAAACCTCCTAAAAGCTGCATCAGTCTCCAATGCGATCAATGGCGAAAGCTTAACTAATATCTGCACCAGAAATATGCAAAAGTGTAGTATGAGCACCAAGACAATGGGTACTCAGTAGGCATCACCGCCGACTGAGCACATATAAGATATAAAAATAGTAAGTAGCAGATAGCAAGAAAGTAGTCACCGAAGCAATAGAGAAAGCATAAGTAACAAGCATAGAGAATAGGCAACCAAGAATTATAAGCATACAATGCTAGCAGAGAAAACAATACACACAGAACACAGGTGTAAGAAAGAGAGACCTGGGATCCTTGCAACAGTAGTATATAAAAGGAGAGAGAGAGTCAGGAACATGGAGGTATACCGGTAACCTCAAGTAAAAAGAAAAGAAGGAAAGCAGTCTAACATACTCAAGATGGAATCAACAAGCATAAGGAAATCATTACACCAATCTAACTTCAAGATAGCATAAACATGAATCCACCTCACAAGTACAACTTTAGGATGGAATAACTAACCCATAATAACCGAGAAATACTACTCAAATCCTGACAAGAATGGAACCAGAAACTCATAATCTGCTCAGAAGGCCACACAAAAGTGCCTTAATAAGATAAGACTCCCTAGCCCTCTTAATAATCACAATCCCACAACTAGAGCCTCAACAGGCTAATAATCGCTAAATCACCAAGAAACAAGGACCATAACAAGCTCTATAAAGCGACAAGAGTAATCTAAACTACCTACAATCCCAACGGCTGCCCATACAACTGAGGAATATATTCAAGTGAAAACAAACTCTCCGACCGCCCATACAATCAGAGCGTACACTGAACACACAGCAAACAAGGGTTGAATCGACATGCCAAATGCATGATAATGATATGATATAGAAGTAACCAGTATGTTTCCCCTTAGGTACCTCAAGGGCCCATATAGAGGCAGAACCCATGGAAGGACTATACTCGTGTACCTCTACTATGCCGTACACCCCTCATTTGGCACACGTAGCCCAAGGCCCCAGGTCCTAGATCAATAGGGTCCATGGAGGTGTACTCGTAAACCACATACATTGCCCAGTGATTTCAAATAGTAGCTCAAAACTAGAAACCTCATAGTATATGCCCGGGATCGAACCGGGTCTAAAACAAAAGTAGTTAATCTCAAAAGACCCTCTCAAAGGGTGCCCAGAGCATATTCGGGTCTAAATCAATGAGAAAGGTCTCAATAACCCTCTCAAAGGGTGCCCAGAGCATATCCGGGTCTAAATCAGTCAAAAATCAAGTCTAGTGCTCTGCCCAGCAGAGCCAAGTATCAGTAGGAAATCAGGTAGTGCTCTGCCCAGCAGAGCCTAGTATCAGTAGGAAATCAGGGCTAGCGCTCTGCCCAGAAGAGCCTAGTATCAGTAGGAAATCAGTGCAAAATCATCCAAAATCTCATGTCACCATTACATTATACCAAAAATGGGCCCTCGGGGCCATGCAAGTTTAGGAAAAATCGTCCATAGTGGCTCACATCCAAAACCAAAGTAAAACATACAGGGAAAACCTTTTTCATTCATGATATGCTCGCACACAAATATAAATTAGCCCAAGGGCTCACAACATTCCTACCGGCCCTGCACAGGCTCCACACCTACTCAGCAAAAATAACCAACCTAAACGGATATCTTTATGTCCAGGACTCACGGACATTCCCAAATCACCCACCGTCTATGTTCCAGAGTCAATACAAGGCCCCACAAGACCACAAGGGTGATATACAACACTACACGACTACTACAATTAGCGTATGAAATAAATGGACTGAAAAGGCGGACAAGCTCTGGGGTACCAATATATTACAACCCACCCAAGGATACTAATTAATAAAGGTATAGCCTATATACGCAGAGTCTAGGTAGGGAAAGCCATAACCTACCTGTCGTCCAACAAATAGCTATGGAGACGACATCATCAAGGCTCGAACTGCTCTAGGAAGCTTTAAACTGTGAAACCACTATCAATATAAAAATTTATAGGTTAAAACAAGACTAACGATACCCATATTGCTATAATAATAGCGGGGTCGAAATTCAGTCACAAACGAGCCTGTGGACCTCACAACCCGAAACCGGAAATGAAAAATACCCGTTTGTCCCTTACAATCTCTGGAGTGCATGCTCAAAATTTGAGCAGAAACGGACAGCGATTGGGGCTCAAAATAGCCCGCCCAAGCCAAGAAATAAAAGAGAAAATTCAAGGAATAAATTCTGAAATAGAGCAAGAATAACCTACCTCAACGAGGGAATTCCGTCAAGGATGTTAATTGGACGATTCCTCAAACATACTACACCAAAGGGGCAACTTCTACAAAGGATTTTAAAGCTTTTGGAAAGGGTCAACAATGGTGGTTCCCAAGAATTAGAGAAGAACAACTTGGGGGAAGAGGAACTTACCAACATCATCCAAGAAGCGAGACATTCCAATCCAATTGATGAATTCTCCAAGCTAGGACTAAAAGAAGAGTTTTGGTGGAGAGGATTTTCAATTTAGAGTTGGAAAAGTGGGGAAAACAATGTTGGAAAATCAAAGTTATCAAAAATATATAGATGTTGGTCGCTGGTCAGCGCTATCGCGCTAAAGGAGAGCGATCGCATTGAAGGAAACATCATAGACCAGCGCTATCGCGCTGAAGGGACAAACATAGACTAGTGCAATTGCGCTAAAGGAGCGCGATCGCGCTGTAGGCCACAAGAAGCAGAAAAAACCAACAACAGCCAAAACTTCTATGGGGCATTCTGGGCACAATCGGAACCCGATACTCAAAAACAAATAGTGCTATTAGAGTGGAAATTATGTTCCAGACTCAACGGAATTGATGAAACTTCCATACAAGGTCATTGCAGAAGAATATTGACCCAAGTCAATACTAGCTAATGCCAACCAAACACTCGAAATAAGCCCAGCTCATTCGAAACCCGAACTAACCAACTAACTAACACAAACTTGGAATACCAGAGCTAACGACGCTGATGGAATTTCTATTCGAGGCCATCTTCTCCGAATATTGACCAAAGTCAACCAACGAAGCTCAACATGCTTGAAAACATAGAATTAGAGAGAATTTCAAGCTGAAAAGCTCTCGAATCTCAACCAAAGATCCCTCTAGATCAAAATTCACGCTTCGGAGCTAACAGAACTGTTGAAATTTGATTCCGAGCATGTTCACCAAGAGTGTTGATTGAAGTCAATGATTTCAAAGGTTTAAAGCTCTAAAATCAGGAATGGACAAAAAGACCAATCAGGCGGCCGGGGCACCGAACTACCTGTCCCAGCAAGCCATAAATGCCTTGGGGCCGCTACAAGCAAGCTCTAATAGTGCAAGAAGGGCCGAAATGCGTAATTGACCAGAATGGTCATTACACAATAAAAATTTTATATTAGGATTTATAATATCCTTTACGTAATTATCAAATACATAACAAAATATTTTGATCAAATATATAATATATTAAAATAAAAAGTAAGACGAATAAATTAAAATGGAAAAAATATTAAATTTTTTGAAGCGAGGCCCTGCAAGCAGACAACTCAAGCAGGCACCTTGTTCAAGAGCTGCCTGCTTGAGATTGACCTGCCAACCTCTTATATATAGTAGAGATAATTGGTATTGTCGTGTCATAATATCATAGCACGTGTAAATTGAGTGTGTTACGTGGTTTGATTACGGTGGGTGTATCCTTACCTTAAATTTATTGTTATACCCTTGGTTGTAGCTCCAAAGTATCGCATATTATATAGTAGAGATTTATGTTAAAAAATTTATGGTATTGATAATTCATGGTAAATATTTTTAAAATTACTTTTGACAATCAACTTCACCAAGTGGTATTGTGCATTACACTTGAATGTATATATATTAATAAAGATGTAAATAGATTTTTGATGATTAAATTAGAAATCTTTAATATTTTTTTTGCCGTTTGCAACACGAAGTAATATAATTTGTGGTTTGAATCATTGTATAAATCAACAAATCTAGAAAAAGAAGACATTTAAATCATTAATTTCAATTCAATCAACCATGTGAACCTAAACATATGTAGATTATAAAAAATTATTTAATTTTAAAAGAACAAAATTTGAAAAGAGAAAATTATCAAGCATGATCTAAAGAATGTTTTTATCTTCACTCATTGCTGAAATTATTTTACAGGCACATGCACTTTTAAAATCCTAATATAATTTTATTAGCCATCAAAATTCGAAGATAGTATTTAATAAAAATTCTATTTCTTAAAACATAAATAAAAGAAAATAATTTGATATTATGACTTTTCACATTAGTAATGCTATTTATTTATAACACTAACTTCACCCGATATTGTAGCATATAGACTTAACAAATTGCCAACAAAATTATTGAAATAGGAGTCCTAACTTTGATGGAAAGTAATTGAAAGATTATTTTTATTATTTTCTTTGTTGGATTTAAATGATCGATTCGATTGCAAGTACGAATAGGCTAATTGACGTCAAAATCTTGTTTAGTAGCATTAGAACTTTCATGAAATAAATCTAATAAAATAATATTATTTGATTTAAATTTTTAATTAGAGAATAATAGTAAATGATAATTTTATCTATTGTATAATCTTTAAATAAAGGGCAAAACGTTGTAATGAACCTCCATGTTATTTCTCTATTTTTGTGTATTTTTAGCATTTTGAGCTTTTCCACAGCGACTACAGGTCATTTATGACTTGCCAAAACTAACGGTCTAGTTCTCGGATTGTTCATTTGTGTTTTAGAAGAGTTTTCCTATTTTGGAACTCGTTGAAAGGGTTGACTTTGACCAATATTCAGAGTAAATGAGCTCGGATGAAAATTCCTTCAGCACCGTTAGCTCCAGAGCGTAGACTTTGGACTAGTGGAACCTTTGGTTTGGGACTCGAGGCTTCTGAACTCGTTTTGGGCACTTGGGTAACTTTTAAGAAAAACTAAAAAAGTGTTGACTTCGGTCAATATTTCATCAAGATGACCTCCGTTGGCCATTTTAATGATTTTGTTGAGTCTGGAATGTCATTTCCAATTGGGTAATATATTTTGTTTGTGTTCAAGGGTTCTGAATAGATCTTGAGGACCCGTTCGAAGAATTCCAAGCTTAGCAAAATTTTCTGGTTGATGTTGCTGGTGTGGCCACTTTTGTTACCCTTTTGCTGCTTTTGCAATGTCCGTTTTTGCATACTTTCTCTACTTTTGAGGATACCACTTTTGTGGTGAAGTTCCACTTTTGCGAAAATCCTCTGCTTTTGTGGAGGTGCAGATTAATAGTGACCTCCGCTTTTATGGAGGGTCTGTCGCTTTTGGGACATTTGCTTTTGCGGTAAAACCTCTGCTTTTGCGGAGGTAGATGTATATATAAAATTTCCACTTTGTTTTAATGTCGTTCTTCACAAAAAATCTGCCATTTTTGAGAGCTCAAAGCTCCAATATTATTGTGGGATCCTAAAATCATGCTTGGGGTCGTTGGGTCCTCATTTGTGATCACCTTTCCATCCTTATTACGTAAGTTTTTTGTCACGACCCGATTTCTCAAGTCATGATGGCACCTACAACCCCCTAGTAGGTGAACCAATCCCCGTAGCCCAGAACGGTTAGTAATGGGCTACTACCTAAGCAAGAATGCACAAGAAGCAGAAAATAAGCGGAAGCAGATATAATATAACAACGTGGAAGGATAACAACCTGAATATATACATAAGGAAACTATACCAATTCACGACCTGGTATCGATAGTACAATAACCTCTAATAGAATACAAAGTACTAGAGATAACAAAATAGAAGATACAACTGTCTCCAAATAAATAAAGAGATGTGG
This sequence comes from Jaltomata sinuosa, assembly GCA_003996215.1. Lineage (NCBI taxonomy): Eukaryota > Viridiplantae > Streptophyta > Magnoliopsida > Solanales > Solanaceae > Jaltomata > Jaltomata sinuosa. Next base: position 41,945 of record QJPP01004304.1, read on the forward strand.
TGCAAAAAAACGAGATGTTGTCAAGCCCCGGTCGTCAGGAGCTCACCCTAGTCTTGAATATCCAAAAGCTGCATGAGTGTCCACGCGGTCAACAACGATAACTCACACTAGGATCTGCACCAGAAAGATGCATAAGTGTAGTATGAGCACCGATTGTAAAGGAACAAGTACCTAGTAGGCATCATCGGCTGACTGAGCGCATGTAAGATATAAAAGCAGTAAATAGCAGATAATCAAGAAAGCAGTCTCAGAAGCAACGGGGAAAGAACACAAAAACTAGCATGGATAGAAGTTAATGAAAATATAAGCATGCTATGCTAGCCACATAAGATATATATATAACACAGAACACAGGCGAAGAAAAGGAGAACACACCTGGATCCTTGCAACAATAATATATAAAGAGAGAGTTTAAGAAAACTGGTGGTATACCGGTAACCTCAATAAAAAAGAAGGAAGAAAGGAAAGTAAACAACATAATCATGCATGAACCAATAATACTAACCCATTCATGCAAATAACACCACTTTAAAGAAAAGAAAAATTGAAACAGAATCTCACAATTACAATCCTAGGATAGAACTAGCTACACCACAGATAACTGGAAGGCCACTAATCAGTGCCACAAAGAGATAGAACCCGCTAACCCATCAATGATTAGAAGTCCATAAAACCATAACCTCAACAGGATAGAATCAACTAATCCACCAATAATCCAAAACCTCTAACAAGTCCTATGATGAGATAGCAATAATATAATCTACCACAGTCCCAATGGGTGCTCATACACCCGAGGATCACATACAAGTGAAAACAAACCCTCCGGCATCCCTTACTATCGGAGCGTACACTGAGAAAATAGAAAACAAGGGTGGATCTGAATACAATATGCATGATGTAATGTGATATGATTGAATCAGTGTGAGAGTAAACCTATATATACCTCCTCCGATGCCTATATACCCAGTAGGTAGGATCCATGAAAGGACGCACTCATAATACCTCAACTCCACTATATATCCCTCCTCTGGTACACGCAGCACGTAGCCTCCGGTTCAGATCAACAGGGTCCATGGAAGTTCGTGACCACATACAACAATGCAAAATCACAAAGTATAACTGCCCAGAGTTTATTCGGGTCTAAACTAGTGATCAAAATCTCAAAAATAACTATCCGGAGTGTATCCGGGTCTAAATTGGTGAATCAAGTCTAAAAAACCCCCAATAAGGGTGACGGGGCATAACCAGGTCTAAATCTAAAGTAAAACATGTCTAGCGGTCAGGATGACCTAGTCTAGTATCATCTTGAATCAGTAGTAAAATATGTCTAGAACTACGGCTTAGCCGAGTCTAGTATAAGTGTGAAAATAGGTGACAAATCATTATTTTTACTCTTTTACTCGAAGAAGATCCATAAAATCATTTCCAAATCCCTTTTATAATAACTTATACTGAAAACGGGCCCTTGGGCCATCCAAAGTTTAGAAAACTGGTTATAGTAGTCAACCAAAGTAGTAGAAAAATAATGCAGAAAAATCCTTTGCATGAATGATATGATCGCAAACAAACAATAGCCCAACTGGTCACAAATAACTTATCGGCCCTGCACAGGCTCAAACAGCTCTACAACATAGATATCAGGCCTAAAATAATATCTCAATGTCTAGGACTCGCGGACATTCCCAAATATCTTACCATATATGGTCAAGAGGCATATACAAAGGTCACACGGGGCCACAAGGGTGATATTACAATACTGCATCAAATACTACAAACACCATAAGAAATAAATGGACAGAAGAGACGAACAAGGTCTGGGGTCCCAACCTAGAATAACCAACCCAAGGATGCTAATTAATACAATTATAGCCTATACACAAAGTCTAAAGTAGGGAAGACCGTAACCTACCTGTCATCCGATGACTAGCTGCTGGAACAATATCGTCCAAGCCCAAACTGCTCTGAGAAGCCTGAAATCACGAACAAATTATCAACATAAGATACTACTTGTTAATATGAAGACAACAATACCCATATTGGTAAAAGTATAGTCAGGTCAAAATTCAGGTCACAAGCGTGCCTGTGGGCCCCCAACCCAAAGCCATAAATGAAAAATACCACGATACCCATATTGAGCGGATTTGCACCAACACAAGGGCTCAAATCAGCCCAAGAATCAAAAGAAACAAAGAGGGAATTAAATAATAAAATTGAAAATTAAAGAGGAAACTTACCGAATTAGAAGCCAATAGACGACCAAGAATCGAAAATATTCAAGCCTCGGAGCTTTGGGAATGATCAAGGTAGAAATATAGAGGTTTTGGGTTCAATATAATGGAGGAAATGAGTTTTAGAATTTTAGGAAAAGAAGGAATGAAGAAGGCTAGCCAGCTACTTAAGCTGCCACGCCCAGGCGCATGAGCGATCATGCACAGCGCAGGCGCTGCAGCGGCCACAAGCCGCAGGTGCGCTGCCGTCCAGGCGGGCTGGCATGCATAGAGGCACTGGCTGCCGAGGCCTGGCAGGCATGCATGTGTGGTACCCAAGCGCAGGCGTGCTAGCACAGGCACGACCCAGGCGACGCCCTAGCGCCATACCAGTAACCAGCTGCTGGCAGGAGCCAAGCTTAGGCAACTTTTCTAATGATGGACCCCCGAGAATTTATCATGGGTCCTGCGAACACAAATGAGCTGAGCTATTCAACTAGAAATGGCATTTTGGACTCAACAAAATCGATGAAAATCCCAATGGAGGTTGATTTAATGAAAAGTGGGCCCCGTGCCCAAAATCAACCTTTAGGCCGACTAAAACCAAAATGGAACCTAATGCCAAAATCGAGTCTGAAAGCCTCAGGACCCAAACCAATGGTCCCTCTAGCCCAAAAGTGATATTTCGGAGCTAATAGCGCTAATGAAATTTCCATCCGAGGCCCTCTTCTTTGAATGTTGACCAAAGTCAACCTTCTAAGCCCGACTGGCCTAAAAACACAGAAAGAGAGATAATATCAAACCAACAGCTCTCAGATCCCGACCAAAGGTCTAACTAGACCAAAGTCCACGCTCTGGAGCTAACAGAACTGCCAAAATTTGATTTCGAGCACGATTGCTAAGATTGTTGACTGAAGTTAATGATTTCCTAAGTTGAAGCTCTACAAAAAGGAAAAGGCCACAAAGTCCAAAAAATGGCCAGGGCACCGAACTACCAATCCCAGCAAGCTATAAATGACTTGAGGCTGCTAGTAGAAACCACTAACAGTACAATGCAGGCAAAAATGCGTGAATAACTGGCAGGGTCATTACATCATCCACTACTAAAAAGGACTTTCATCCGCGAAACCCAAGAAAATGAAATACCAGAGACTCAACAACTGCGGATACCAAGACTGCACCACTCTCTTGGTCTCTCGGGTAGCCTCCTAGTCCGGACGACACCCAACAGAGATAGCCAAATGAAAACCACCAAACCTTAAATCCTTACTAGCAAAGCTAAAATCCAACATTTAGCTTCCATAACTCCAAAGGTCTGACAATCAAACCAAGCCTCACGAAACTCAATTGGAATGCACTAACACAACACCAAAACCAAAAGAACCAAGGCGATCAATACAAGGGACTCAAAAATCTCGTCACCACGATAAAGTCCACCTAGAAAACCACCAACCAAACCTCTAACTTATGAATCCATTGACCCGCAAAACCCTTCTATCTAACCTGAATCCTTTGCACCATAACCATGAAGTTTCACATAAGTTAAACACTCAAGCCACTTCTCAAAACATCAACCAGCCCACTGAAGATTCATAGTTCCCGCTATACTAAACCTCAAATGATATGACCTTCAGATTCAAACTCTATCCAAGCAAAGCTCTAGTTCACTAGCCTTTGATATCCAAAATACCAACCTGTAGCATATCCTCAAAAGCTAGAGTAACCTGCCCTGACTGACCATGAACCAATGGATGGGTACCTTTGCTAAGATCAATCTCGATATCAAAGCCCAAATGAACCAACCATCGAAGCCCAACTATAATTTGCACACCAGGGTTGGGAGTGACATGGATGAGCACCCTGTGTCAACGAAGAACCTTCCAACTATAGAACAAAACCAACCTCGCCGAACTGTGCCAAGTGTGAATTGAATGAAAATGAATGCACTAGGGCAACCTGCCCAAGGAGACCCAAACAAAACCTAAACTCTACAAGGAGTGTCGTAAGCCTACTACAAAGTCCATAGCCATCAACTAAGCTCCAAACTCTAGGAATTGCACTGCTGGTCCTAATACTCAAACACCATTAAGATTTAAGATTACGTTACTAGCCTTACCTTAGAAAGGAGTCTACCATGCTACAAATATCAAGTCAAACCACCCTGTAAGAAAAGGAAAAAATGTATGAAGTCTAAGGTCGGTGATCTAGCTATTGAAAACTTCGTAATCTTTCAACTCACTCTCTTGCTTAAAACACCCGCTCTGCTGTATCGGTATAAAAAACACTAAATCCGAAAGCCTTCAACATACCTTAACTCCTGGCATACACTGGCAGAGCCTAACCAATGCTAGAATCCCCTACAACAGACAATCTCTCGTAGAATCAACAAAATAAAGCCTCTAACTCTTGGAACACCAAGGTGACCATCGACCTCAAAGTACCACCAGAATCAAGAGAAGCCCTGCTAGCCTCAATCCGCACCAATATGATAACATATAATAAACAACCTTTGATCTCAAACTGACGCTGCTGAATCTGTCCAACCAAGGTAGAATAGACCTCAACTCTGGCAAGAACTCTACTGGGATCTGACAAGTCCAGTCTAATCAAATGGTTTTCAAAGTACTGGATGTCCAAGGCTAACTGCCACTCTGAAACTGAAATAGAGAAGCTAAGTTATCCAAACCTACTGCTTTCTGGCTCAAAGAAGCGCCAATCGAAGAGAACTTTCCATGAACCACCCGAAGTAACTTGCTAGCCCACGACTCTGAAACCCAATTTCAATCACCAATCAATGCTTTTGTCAAATCCCCGAGTAGACTCATATGCTGTCAATAAATAGTATAGGAACTAGAGCCATCTAGGCTCTGAATATATAGTTGGCCTAATCCGTAGATATTGTTGAGACTTGGGTCACCTAAAGAATATAACAAGGAAGATCATCATTGATGCAACAAACCCCCAAAGGAAATACAGGAAAAGCCTACCACCACGATCTCTACCAGAAGGAAGCCTGACCTCAAATTCATCTAAGAAAAAAGTCCACTGCACTCTGTAGTTGGTCGAATCAAGTCATCAATACACAACACAAAGAATACTCTCAGTTGCCATCTCAGTTAGCTACTGATAACCCCTACATACAAAAAATGAGTCATCTCCCTCCCTTTTCAAAACAAACGAAACCCTTTCAAAAGATACCCTGAACCTGACAAACTCATTCTCAAAAGATCCTGAAGTTGTTCCCTAAGCTCCCATATCTCTACTGGCATTACTTGATAAGGCGGGGAAAGGATAGGCTGAATGCCCAACTCAACCACAATGCTACAGCCTAAAATCAACCAAATCGGAAACCAAAGACAACAAAAACCATCCAAATACCTGCCAACTTCCTAAACAAAATAAGTAAAGAGGGTCGACTCTAACCTCCCGAAAAAATAAAAACCACCAAATGCCTATTTTCATACCCAACACCATTATCCTTAAGACAAAGCAACTTTCCCCAGTATGAAACCACTGGTACCAAAAAAACACAAACAAAAAGACTTATATGCAAACACTAGATAATAGCCTAGGCAACGACCACTCAAGAAAGCTAGAAATTAACATACTCAAACCAATTCTAGAACCACAATGAGGACCAAAAATAAAGCTAATAAGACCTAACCATGAGTTATAATACCGGGTGGTCACCTCCCAAAGATAACATACCCCATCCACTACTAAAAAGAATCAACCTACCAAGAAAACATACGCAATAACGCTATAAACTCTAATAGTAATACAACCAAACAAGGAACACGTAGGCAAATATACAAATACACGAAAGGAAAAGGTAGATCCACAAGGTAAACAACGCCAACAATAGCTGATGGTAACAAAGGCCATACCTATAGCAATGATATTTGTAACGTCCACCTCTGGCCTACCAAGAGGGCCATTGGACTATCAGAGTCTACCACTGGACTGAGTAGTCGATGCTAAAGGCTTGATCATTCCTCATCGGGGACAATCTCTAAAATAGTGACTAATCAGTCCACAACTATAGCAACCTAAAGAAGCCCTGATCTGACGCACGATGCCTCTCCACTCTTAATGGATACCTGAACCACCTAGCAGAAATCTATCTCTAACCATCTGGGAACCATCCTTTCTACCCTGCATACCACCTCTCGCTGCCTAGGGACTACCCCTACTACCCTACCTCTTGCCGGTGGCACTAGAGCCCTGAGAGATAAAACCTACTGACTCTATTGACTGGAAGGTGTGATGATGGGGCAATCCCTAGCAAAATTCCCATACTCACCATACTGGAATCAACCTCTACTAGATGAAGTCTGACATGAAAATCTTACTGAGCCTAACTGACCACCATGGCCTACACACCCTGAATGCAACCCTAGGAAACCTGACCAGCACCATGTCTACTCTGCTCAATATGCTCTGTATAACCACCCTCTAAAACCTATAGAGTCACTGAAACTGGCTTGCTAGACAGGAAGCAATAAAACCAATCTCTACCAAAGAATCCCCTACTTCAAGACTGAGAACCATGGAAATTGCCCTGACAACGATGCATCTTACCACTAGCTCCATATGCCTCATGACATAATCCCTCTACAGCCCAAGTATGATTAACCACCTGAAGAAAGGTAGTCCCAACTGTAACCAAGTGTTTTGTCTCAAAACGGAGTGGTGAAATCAATCCTCAAATAATACCCTGAACTCTCTCAAACTCTGTAGGCACAGTCCTAGAAGTGTTCTTAATCACCTCGTGAAACCTTTCCTTATACTTCAATACTGATATACAATCCTATTGAAGACCTGGAACCTTAAACCTAACCAAAGCATCGCTCAAAGAATCGGGTACTGCCTCTGCCTGTGATATTAATACACCCTCTAAAAGACTCAGAGTCCTAGCCATGGTATCCTAAAGAATTGGGGTAGCCATATATCCTACCGGAGGCTGGGCTGGCCCCAAACCCCCTAACTGATGTGGTATGCTCTCACTCTAAAATCCTAGGGATAAAAGAAGCACTGAAGCAATAGGTACAGGGGTGGAATCATCACCCATTGTTGTCCTCGTCATAGGCATTTGAGAAGGAATGGAATAATGAAGTTTAGAAGTCGATAGAGTTAGGAAAGCACAATAAAGAGCCAAAAATATGGAACCTTTCTGAATAATACCTTGTAGCCTCCCATAGATAAGATACTGATGTCATCGTACCGATCCACGAGACTCCACTTAGATGCTTCCTCTTGTACCAATGACATTGGTGAACCTAGGACTCTGATACCAAGATATCATGATCCAATTTCTCAGGCCGTAATGACACCTACAACCCCCCAATAGGTAAACCAATCCCCGTAGCCCAAAACGGTTAGTAATAGGCTACTACCTAAGCAAACAGGCATAATAAGCAGAAAATAAGCTGAAGCAAATATAATACAACAACACGGAAGGAAAACAACCTGAATATATACATAAGAAAACTATACCAACCCACGAACTGGTATCGATAGTACAGGAGCCTCTAATAGAATACAAAGTACTAGAGATAATAAAATAAAATATACAACTGTTTCTGAATAAACAAAGAGTAGCAGTGCCAAAAGATGAGATGTGGTCAAGACCTGATCATCAAGAGCTCACCTGAGTATTAAATATCCAAATGATGTAATAGTGTCCACATGGTCAATGATGAAAGCTCACACTAGAATCTACACCAGAAAGATGCAAAAGTGTAGTATGAGCACCAATTGCAAAGTAACAGGTACCTAGTAGGCATCATCGGCCGACTGATCACATATAAGATATAAAATCAATAAATAGTAGATAATCAAGAAAGCAATCAATGAAGCAATGGGGAAAGCACACGGAAAATAGCACGGATAGAAGTCAATGAGAATATAAGCATGCTATGCTAGCCACAGAAGATATATATAACCTAGAACATAGGCAAAGGAAAGGAGAACGCACCTGGATCCTTGCAACAACAATATAAAGAGAGAGTTTAAGAAAAGTGGCAGTATACCAGTAACCTCAATAAAAGAGAAGGAAGAAAGGAAGGCAAACAACATAATCATGCTCAAACCAATAATACTAACCCATTCATTCCAATAACACCACTCTAAAGACAAGAACAAATTGAACACAATCTCACAATTACAACCTTAGGATAGAACTAGCTACACCATAGATAAACAAAAGGCCATTAATCAGTGCCACAAAGAGATAGAACCTGCTAACCCATCAATGATCAAAAGTACATATAACCAGAACCTCAACAAGTCCAAATTGTTTACAATGGTCCACCAATAATCCAAAGACTCTAACAAGTCCTACAATAAGATAACAGTAATATAATCTACCTACTGTCCTAATGGGCACCCATACAGTCGAGGAACATATACAAATTAAAACAAACCCTCTGGCATCCCATAATACTGGAGCATACACTAAGAAAATAGCAAACAAGGGTGGATCCAAATACAATATGCATGATGTGATGTGATATGATGGAATCGTTGTGATAGTAACCCTATATGTACCTCCTCCGATGCCTATAGGCCAGTATGTAGGATCCATAGAAGGACACACCAATAATACCTCAATTCCACTGTATACCCCTCCTTTGGCACACACAACATGTAGCCCCTGGTCTGGATTGGCAGGGTCCCTGGAGGTCTGTGACCATATAAAATAATGTAAAATCTCAAAGTATAACTTCCCGGAGTGTATTCGAGTCGAAAACAGTGATCAAAATCTCAAAAATAACTGCCTGGAGTAGATTCGGGTCTAAATCGGTGAATCAAGTCTAAAGATCCTCAATAATAGTGCCCGAGCATAACTGCGTCTAAATCCAAAGTAAAACAAGACTATCCCTCGGGTCGACAGAGTCTAATATCATCACAAATCAGTAGTAAAACATGTCTAGCACTAAGGTGAAATCATTATTTTAACTCGATAAAATCATTACTAATTCCCTTTTATAATTATTTATACTGAAAATGGGCCCTTGGCTATGTAGAGTTTAGAAAACCAGTTATAGTAGGCTTGCAGCCAAAGTAGTAGTAAAATAATTCAGAAAAATCCTTTCGATGAATGATATATAGCAAACAAATAATAGCCCAATGGCTCACAAACAACCTATCAGCCTCGCACAGGCTCAAATAGCTCTACAACATGGATAGCTAACCTAACATAACATCTCGATGTTCAGGGATTGCGGACATTCTCAAATATCCCACCATCTATAAATCAATGGCATATTCAAAGGCCATACGGGGCCACAAGGATAATATTATAATACTACATCAAATACTACAAACAACATAAAAAAAATGGACAGAAGAGATGGACAAGGTCTGGGGTTCCAACCTAGAATAACCAATCCAAGAATGCTAATTAATACAATTATAGCCTATATACGCAAATCTAAGGTAGGGAATACTGTAACCTACCTGTCGTTTAATGACTAGCTGCTGGAAAGGCATCATCCAAGCCTGAACTTCTCCGAGAAGCCCTAAATTATGAACAAACTATCAACACAATATACTACTCATCAAGACAAAGCCAACGATACCCATATTGCTAAAAGTATAGCCGGGTCAAAATTTGAGTCACAAGTGGGCCCGTGGGCTCCATAATCTAAAGCCAAAAATAAAAAATACCACGGTGCTCCCAAAATTCTCGGGAGGACATGCTCCAAAATTGAGCAGATTTGCACCAACACAAGGGCTCAAAATAGCCCAAGAATCAAAAGAAACAAAGACAAAATTAAAGAAGAAAACCAAATATTAAAGAGGAAACATACCAGATTAGAAGCCAACAAATGACCAAGAATCAAAATAATTCAAGCCTCTGAGCTTTTGGAATGATCAAGGTAGAAATATGGAGGTTTTGGGTTCAAGTTAATGGAGGAAATGAGTTTTAGAATTTTAGGAAAAAAATAGAATGAAGAAGGCTGGTTAGCTACTTAAGCTGCCATGCGCAGGAGCAGGAGTGGCCACACAATGTGGAGGTGCATTGGCACTATAGTGGCCACACATTGCAGGTGCGTTGGCATGCACAGGGGTGCTAGCTGCCAAGGCCTGGCAAGCACGCAGGAGCAGTGTCCAGGCGCAGGCAACGCCCTAGCGCCATTCTAGCAACCAGCTGCTGGCAGAAACCAAGCCTAGGAAACTTTCCAAATGGACCCCTGGGAACGCATCTGGGGTCCCGCGAACACAAATGAGCTGAGCTATTCCACTAGAAATGACATTTTGGACTCAACAAAATTGATGAAAATCCCAACAGAGGTCGATTTAAAAAAAAGTGGGCCCCGCGCCAAAAATTAACCTTTAGGCCAACTAAAACCAAAATAGAACCTAAGGCCAAAATCGAGTCTGGAAGCCTCAAAAACAAAACCAATAGTCCCTTTAGCCCAAAAGTGATGTTCTAGAGCTAACCGCACTGACATAATTTCCATCCGAGGTTATCTTCTCCAAATGTTGACCAAAGTCAACCTTCCAAGTGCAACCGGCCTGAAAACACAGAAAGAGAGATAATATCAATCCAAAAGCTCTCGAATCCTGACCAAAGGTCCAACTAGACAAAATTTCATGTTCCAGAGAAAATGAAACTATCATAACTCAATTCCGAGCATGATTGCTAAGAATGTTGACTAAAGTCAATGATTTTCTAAGTTGAAGCTCTAAAATAGGGAAAAGGCCACAAAGACTAAATGAATGGCCAGGGCACCAAACTACCAGTCCCAGCAAGCCATAAATGACTTGGGGCCACTACTGGAAAGCTCTACCAGTACAACAAAGGCAAAAATATGTGAATGACTGAAAAGGTCATTAAATTTCTGGCTCCAATTCCTATTATTTCCCCTTCTTAATTCTTCTTGTAATTCTTTACGTTTGGAGATGATTTGAGCTCGATTTTGAAAGAGGATCATGCTCAAAAATTTGAGCATGTGATCCTTGTCTCATGTGGGACATCATTGTGAATTTTATTTTCAATTTCTATAAGCGGACCTCGTAGGTGATTTTTTACCCAATTTTGGGCCTATATTTCTTTAAAGTGATATATGTATCATTATTCTTGTGTTAATGCATAATTGCTATCTTGATAGCATGGCTGAAGTTGGAGGCTTCTCGGAGGAGAAAATGCTCTAGTCTAGTTAGGTTGTGCATGCGTGTTCAGCTTCCAGGTAGGTTACGACTTACCTTCTTTTAGACATGGCTCATTAAGGTACTTGTATGGTAGTTTGCTAACTGTTGGGGGGATATTGTGGTTTATTTATGATTCTTAGGTAAGTATGATTCTTATAGCCAATTTTGGTGCTTTAGCTTAGAATTGGGGTTGGGGTCCTTAGTTTAGGTTATCCTTTTTCCTCTAAGGTTTTGCATATGCGGAGTAGTATATTTAGGATTATAATTGCTTACCTTAGCTTATCTAGATTGCTTGCGACTTTGAGATAGTTAGGTTAGAAATCCTTAGTGTAGAGTTAGCAAAAGACTCCGTGGTAATTTAGGTGCTTTCTGTTTGATGTATATTTATTGTTTCCTTTTCATACTTCTTATTTTGCAGTGGATGATGGTTTTTATGGACTACAGGTCAGTATGTTTTTTCCTTATTTTAACTCACTTTGTTCGTACTTTATCTTAATCTCAGGTTGCTAGTTAATCTAATTGTTATTGGATTGTAGACATAAGGATAGATTTGATGTCCTTGTTATATGCTGGGGTTGTAGTATGTGGTTGAGTAGTCTTACCTCCCCTAGATCTTTTGAGTTTTGCCTTATATTTTCCTTCTTTATGATATGATATTGTGGACCCAAGACCATGGTATTTAGACAAGATGGGACTCCAAGTGCGTACAATTTGCCTGAGCTTTACTTTAGTAAATTGTGAGTTTAAGTTTGATTCTTTTGGTCGTGCGCCTTAGACTTGTTTCAGCTAGATGTGTGCCTTAAGCAGGATTCCCTGGGGATTTTACAACTAGTTTGACCTTTCTAGGTAATTTCTCTAGAGTTGTACCCTTTTTGTTAGTAAGTGGACCTTGGAATACTTAGTGCGGGTTGATTGGACTTGTGTTACAACCCGATTTCTCTAGTCGTGATGGCACCTACTATATAACCTACCTGTAGGTAAGCCAAAACCTTAGCCCGAAACTGCAAGTAACGGGCTAACACGAGAATGAAAATAAAGTGGAAGTACAACAATAAAAGAACATAAGATAATGGAATAAGCATAATAGATAGGGAGGGGAGAGAACACAATACCCATGATTTCCCCCAAGACCTTGTATCAGTCGGTACAAGAGCTACTATTGTAACACCCCAGATTAGGATTAGAAGTCCCACATCGACAAAACACAGAAGAGATGCTGGGTATATAAGTAAGTAGGCCTTACTCTCTTTTGACGCATTTTAAAATAGTGCGGGCCTAGGCCTAGAGCGGACAATATCACTAGCGGGCTGGGCCATGACAAACTTGGTATGAGAGCACAGGGTTCAAGTGTCCTAGGGTGTCTATGAAGCCATGTCTAGTAGAGTCTTGCGGAATGGTACGAAAACGTCTATACTTTTCTTCGAGGGGCTACTGGCATTTAAAAAATGTTTCCCTTTGTTCATACTCAAGATCGTGCAGTAAAGTTGTTCCTTCAGACACTTATACAAATTCGTGCGTCAATCCAATTCCTCCAATCATGCCTCATCTTCGAGGTGGTGGAAACAGTAAAGTTCAGACCCCTATCAGTGAGGTGCCCTCGGATAGAGCCATCAGAAAGTTGTGAGACTGCACAAGGGCTAAAGAGGAGCCCACTAGTGCGTAAAGTCTACCAATCCAAAAGAATATACCACATTTCCATTCGTGCAGATTGAGCCTGTAGTAGAATGTGCTCTCAGACTCTCTTCCAGAATCTTTACTATGAATAGCGCCTTAGCCATAAAGTATGGTTGCCTACATATTTGGGTAGTACAGTTACTCCAGAGTTAGTGTGAATTGAGGTTTTTTGAGCCATAAGCAGCAGAATGACCCCAGAAATATATGAATTCAGAAGTATAGTAACTATAAGGTGAGGTGGTGATGCTAGTCTTATGGAGTTGACCTAGAAGGCTTGTCATAATATATGCAGAGAATTAAGTTGATTAATTTGCAATGAGAATGGTGGTGTAGGTAAGATGTATATATGACCCGTAGATGAATAAGAAAAATCTTGACTAAGTTATGAGATAAGGAAGAACCTTAAGCATTAGACAAATAGGTGTGTACCCAGAGAAGTATGTTGTTGCATGATATTCAGAGATAATATGGTACCATGTGTGACTAGTTTAGAAATTCTCAGGTTGTTGATTTTGGAGAAGGCCTTGTGTATATTATATGGTGTTCTTAAGAAATGCATTCATGGGAGTATAGATATATGATGTTGAGACCCTTAGTATGATTTTAATTCAGTTGTTTTGGGTGGATATTGTAACACCCCAGCATTCAGACCAGCATTTAAAACCCAGCACTCAGAAACAACTCAGAAAATTCCATCTCCAAGTTATCCCCAAGGGATGACCCGCGGGCATCGTGGACATGACGGTTCATTGGTGTCCCTGTGGGAAAGGGCCAGAAGCTCAGTCCCAGCCGGCTCCAGCTTAACGAGGGACCCAACGGGCATCGAGGTCAGACGGGACGTTGGGCAGCCCGTGAGGAGGAGCCAGTGCCCCAGCCTCTCCGCCTCCTTGCCCTGACAGGCAAACGCCATAGGTGTCGCTGATGCGATAGGCTGTGGGAGCCTGCCAAAGCCCAATCCCAGCCTCCCTAGTCCAGACGGGAAATCACCACGGCCATCGTAGGCGCAACGAGCCATGGGAGAGGTCGTGGGGACTATCCAGAGGACCAACCCAGCCTGCCATTTTTTTGATGCCTGGGTCCGACGGGCCATCGCAGGTCCAACGCCAATCAGGTAGCCCATCCGACGAGGAAATTTCTACATCTCTCCTTTTAAGTCAGGGGCATTCTAGTATATTTCTACTTCTTTAACTCCTATATCCCAAACATAGAGGGGTGACTTTTGAACCAAGGGTGAGATGACGGAATGAGGAACCAAGTCGAGTTTTGCGACTCAACTAGTCTAGAATTATAGCAAGATCTATGATGGGATATTAATGCATTCTTATTCAAGCGTATTTCTAGCACTTGAGTCAAGATAAAACTATACTCAGACATATTTGTACCATATCCATGACTAAGTTCATGCACTCCCTACAAATTCATGTCCATGCTCATCTCCAAAAATAAACAAAAATTTCTTCAGACAGCAATCCCAGTCTTACTTTGTGAATCCATGAATTTCAATTTTATGTCAAGAGACTAATTACATATAATATCATCTCTCACAGTATGTTCAGTTATATGCCCTCAGTCCTCAAGTTATGCCTTAATGGCTAATAGCACCAGGCTACATCATGTAGATGCTCAGATCAGATAATTGGAATTACTCGTGCTTATGATTTGCTTGCTTAAAGCTTTATGTATTTACACCCAAACTAGTGATGGGTGGTTATAACATGTATTCTTAGAATAATCCTCTATTTAGGACTTATGTGCTCAGTATATGAAGTACTCATGCCCTTTGCAATCATGTCCCTAAGTATCATCTTAAGTGACTAAGTCTCGCTATGTATAAGTCAATATTCAGCAATACCCCTTATCCTTGTTAATGATGCTCAGTTCATATTCAGTGTTCACAGCTAAGAGTAGGACTCTAGTGCAGTTCAAGTATTAGACTAGCATTACCATGCTAGGTGTAGCAGTTTGTGCCTCCAAGTTAGGTTTGAACATAGTGAAACCAAGCAGTTAGGCTCAGACCTCAATAGTTACATGTCCTAGTTTTATAGTTATGGTTCATGCTCACCTGCCTCTTCATGATTTTATAAGATTCCTCATAAAATATCAGTTCAGACCTTCCAGTATCCATTTTCTGAGACCAGGAGGCTTTCTATTCGGCTTAATCCATACTAGTAAGTTTAGTTTAGAAGAGAATAGTTTTCTCTTATAGTTACTCCTCTCAGTTTTATGTTCCTTTCTGCTAACTATGATTTCTAAGAATGCGTTCATTCTTTATGAGTTTCAGCTAAGTACCTACTCTTATTCCAGACCAGTTATCATATTGGATATTCAGTTTCATGTCCTATCAGTGTTCTTATGCTCAAAGTATGCATACATGCCTCACGAACCCAACTCAGCTCATGTTTCAGTCAGAAATCAGTTACCATATCAGTACTCTAGCTTTTAGAACTCAGTCGGCAGGATTGTAGACCATTCCCCATAACTTCATCCTAGTTAGTCTTCATTCGAGGATGAATGATCCCAAGGGGGAGATATTGTAACACTTCAAAAATTCTAAGCTAAGATTTGAACCATTTTTCATATATGGTTAGATCAGAACCGATGAATTTTCTATGAATATAAGTTTTAAGATCAATTATTAAGTTTGGAGGTGTATTAGATATTAATTAGGGTCATTAAGAACCTCTAGCTTAAAGTTGAGTTGAAAGCTTCCTTACCGATTGAGTTTTAGTGTAAGATTTTTTAAGGGTCAACTCCAAATGATCATAACTCCTAGAATATGAAGAGTTAGGTGGCCTAGTACCCATCAAATTAAAGTTATTTGAATTATCTTTCCAACTCCACCAACCTATTGTTAATCCAAGTTTGGAGTAAAAGGTTATGGGCATTTTAGTGAAGCACTGTCAGTTGTCAAAAGCTGACGGGCTGGCCGACGGGCGTGGCTTATTCTGACGGGCTGGCCGACGCCCGTGGCTCCCATGATGGCCCGTGGTGACAGCCCATGGGAACCAACCAGTGAGCCCTTTTGGCCTCCTGTAAGGGCCACGGTTGGGTCTAATGGCCCATGGGGGCCATGATGGCCCGTGGGAAGCCCCATTCGGCGACCTTTCTACCTTTTTTCAGCTTTTTAAGTTGGGGGTAGTTTGGTCCTTTCCTTACCTCAAGTCTTTCCCCATGTATTTTAAGCACCAAAGGGGGTTATTCCTCAGAAAAACATTGATCAATCTCTAGAAACATTCTCTCAAAACTCTAAGGCAAGAACCTAGGGTTTCAAGCAAGTAAGAGCATAGAAGCTCAAATAAGAAAATCTCTCAAGGGTTTTCCTTCAGATTTCTTCTCCAAGTTTTCATCCCTCAGTTCCAGCCCTAGAAACTCTTTAGTAATCAGGTATGTGGATATTCCATGAGGATCTCCTTTCACCCTCATGCCCAAAGTTTAGCTTTCAGTTATGATTCCTATAAATTATGATTCTAGGGTTCATAACCAATTATGCATGTTTTTACAGAATGGAATTCCTTATGATACTATATGTTTACCGTACATGTTCAAGGGATATTTCATGAAGTTTTACAGATAATTTCCTCAAATCCTTGGAATTTAGATAAAATAGACTTAGCCTGAATTTACAGTATCTTCTGCATGAATTATCTTTCTTTTCAAGAACTTAGCATGAAATTGTAGTACTTTCACATGAAGTAGTTTTTCTTCAGAATTCAGTCTAGTCTACTAGCACTCAGTTTTAAAAGCATGAAATCAATCAGTTTTTAGCCTACAGTTTTTTAGATAAATAGAATGCTTTCAGTCTAAGGATTATGTTGCATTCTCAGATAATTCAGTCAATTATCCTTCAGAATAAGAATGCTATTAGTTTCTGTATCACTATATTGCATTCTCAGTTGATTATCAGTATTTGAGCTATCCAGTACTTCAGTTTGCATTCATTGCTTATGTATTCAGTTGGGAGTAAACTTAGCACCGAGTGGACAAAGGGATGAAGGCTCACCCATTAGTTTGGGCTGAGACCTTTAGTAAAAGTCCCTGAGTCCCATAACTATGGCGCCACCATAGGTTTTAAAGGGGGTCACCCATCAAATTAGGCATGACACCCTTTTCCCACGTGGACATCAGTTTAGTGGATCCACGTCAGAATTGTTTGTACCCTTGGCAAGGTATGAATGCCCTTCCACCCTGGGTTACAGGATGGCCCTACAGTTAGCTTAGCTTGGGGTATGTCGGTTAACAGTAGCTCTCACAGTCCATAATCATTATTGCATGACCTTGTATTCAGTTATCCAATTCAGTTCAGTATTATACAGTTACATGCTTATATACTTGGTCATTACATCAATTTATATCTTTCAGCTTGTATTCAATAAAGTATATCAGTATTTTCAGCATGTTCAGTAGAAGAAACTCCCTAAGGATTTACTTTAAACATGATTTTTAGCATGACTCGCGGTTTTCAGCTCAGTTGCACTATTTCATAATTTACAGACACAATTCATCTTCTCAGATTATGGATCCCCAAGTAACAGTTTTACTCATTTAAAATATCATGATCTCACAGTTACAGTTCAGAAACACGATTTACATCCTCTTTAGTAAAAGAGCTTATGTTCTACAACTTGACTTATGCATTTTCAGATGTTTATACTCAGTCCAGTATTCATCCATGCTTTCAGTGTATACATGTTTTCTCATGATTTTAAGTTAGTGCATTATCTCACATGATCAGTATATTCAAAGTACTGACCGCATACATTCCTTGTGCTGTATCATTTTATGATGTAGGTTTTAGTGCTAGCTCCCAAGATCATAGTCAGACAAATCGTAGCTTACAGTCAGCGGTTGAGGATGAGTTCTCCTTATTCGGGAACTCCAGTCAGTAGTAGTCATAGCATCTTACTTTCAGTTTGATATATTGATTAGAGATAGTTGGGGGTCATGTCCCAGCTAACTATAATTATATTAATAGAGGCTTCATAGACAGTTAGACATTCAGTCAATGAGTTGTATCAGTTTTCAAACACTCTTGTATCTCAGTTGTGAAAATTCATATTGTTATAATATTTTTAAAGAGCTCAGCACATTTCAGCTTCCGCATTTACTTTCAGTCTATGTCTCAGCAGTATGCCAGGTCATGGTTTAGCTTGGAGTCACTTGTGACTCTAAGCACCGTGTCGCGTCCAGGGTGTAGTCTCGGGGCGTGACAACTATAACATACAGAGTACTAAATAGATACAATATTTATTGAACTATCACTGAAAGTACAACAGAATACTAGTCTAAAGTAGAAGGATATGGATCAACTCCGGTCGTTGAGAGCTCACCTTGTATCTTCGATCAGCAACACCGCTCGAGGACAATGTCAATAGCGATAACTCGCACTAAGATCTGCATCAGAAAACAAATATAGAAGTGCAGCATGAGTACCAAAACCATGCGGTATCCAGTAGGAATCATAGGTTGACTGAGCTCAAAAAAGATACAAGTATAACAA
Source organism: Jaltomata sinuosa (assembly GCA_003996215.1). Taxonomy (NCBI): domain Eukaryota; kingdom Viridiplantae; phylum Streptophyta; class Magnoliopsida; order Solanales; family Solanaceae; genus Jaltomata; species Jaltomata sinuosa. Next base: position 60,482 of record QJPP01004304.1, read on the forward strand.
CATGCAAATATAAGCTAAAGGAAAGGAAAGAAGGGTCAAAAAAGAGATACGGGTCACATATAGATAACAATGAAAAGCATAAGTCAGTAATCTGAAGAGCATAAAGAAAATACGTTAACAAGTGACATCGTAAAATAAACTAACCGATGGGGTAACCTAGACATCTAGTCATATCAAGGGTAACTATAATTGTAGGAAATCTTGACCGGAACTAATCTAGCGATCTTTTGAACCACCAAGATAAGGGTGAAGCCAATAATACAATAATAATAATAACAACATGCTAGGACCATGATTACAAGGAGAAAAGAGTGGCGGGTCAAGTTATACAATTGAGGTAAGCATAAGAAATAACTTAGAAAACATAAAGTACAGGTCTAACTACAACCTAACCAAACCCCCATATGCCCGGAAGGTACAATCAATAACAAACAAACCAAACCGGATGCCCATAAGATAGAAAGGTACACACATCAAACAATAGATCCAGCCAGCCCTTCCATAAGTCTGGAGGATGCAAACACAGACAATAGTGAAGCTAACAATAAACCTAATAGGGTAATGTAGGTGGAATCATGCCATGATATGTCGTATGATTCATGCCAAGTGTCAATATTATCGTATACTCCTCCTCCAACCGTAGCTTGCAAAGGAAGGACCCATGGGGGACTCGCAAAATTTGTATACCAATTTATGTCATATCTCAATGAGCATGCCATGATGAATTTCATAAAAACTAGCCGAAACACTTTCCCTCGGAGATGCAAGTTTAAAATCAATAAAAACCACCCGAAACACTTTCCCTCGGGAATGCGAGTTTAAAATCAATAAAAACTGCCCGCAATACTTTCCTTCGGGCATGCAAGTTTTTCTATAGTCAATATTTCATAAAATATATCAAGTTTTTCATAAGAAAGCCAAATTACCAAAATATTCTCAAAAGTTCATTTCTGAAATCGAAAAATAGTGTTTTAAGCTAAGCTTTTCATATGCCATGAATAAAACAACCACAATACAATAGCATAGATGAATATTCATGTCAATTATCACAACCAAGTTCAATCAAACCGCATCGAGAGTTCTAAGGTCTACTTGCTAACGAAAGGTTACAATCCAAGAGAAATGACCTAAAAAGATCCAATTAATTATAAACTCCCAAGGAAAACCCACCTAAAGCACACATCTGACTGAAACTAGTCTAAGAAACAAAACCAACCAAATCAAACTAAAACACACAATTTACTAGATTCAAGCTAAGGCATGTCATAGTTACATGGAGTCATATCCCGTCTAAATACTAGGTTCTCGGGTCCATAATCTCATTTCATAAGAAGGCAAATATAAGGCTATAATCTCAAGGTCTAGGGGAGGAAAGACTACTCAACCGTGTACTACTACCCCAGCCTATAACAAGGACATAAAATCTATCCTTGTCTATATCTTGAACACAATTAGATTAACCGGTAACCTAAGATTAAGGTAAGGTACAAATAGAGCGAGTTCAGATAAGGATGAAATATACTGACCTGAAGTCCAGCCAAACCAGCATCCATTGCCTTGGACCATAAATACACAATATAAAGAACAAGAAGTACGAAAAGGAAATGGTAATTATACATCAAACAGAAAGCGCCTAATCTACCACGGAGTCTTTCGCTAACTCTGTACTAAGGATTTCTAACCTAACAATCTCAATGTCACAAGCAACCTACCTAACCTAAGGTAACAAATTCTAATCCTAAAGATACTACTACGCCTATGCAAAACTTTAGAGGAACAAGGATAACCTAAACTAAGGACGCAAAGCCCAATTCTAAGCTAAAGCACCTAAATCGGCTATAATATTCATACTTACTTAACATCATAACCAAAACACAATATCCCTCAACAATTAGTAAGCTACCATATAGGTACCTTAAACAAGCTGAGTCTAAAAGAAGGTAAACCATAACCAATCTGGAAGCCAAACATACAAGCACCACCCAACTAGATCGGATCTTTTCTCCTCTAAGAAACCTCTGACTGCTACCATACTATCAAGATAGAAATCTAGGTGTTAACATGAGTATAATGATATCCATATCACCATAATGAAATTAAGGACAAAAATTGGTTCAAAAATCACCCACGGGGCCCGTGCAACAAAACAGAAATTAAAAACCACAATAATGTTCCTCGTGCGACAAGGATCACATGCTCAAAATTTAAGCATGATTCGTCTACCATAAAGTGCCCATATCAGCCCCCAAAAAAAAGAATGATTCAAGAATTAAGAATCAAATTGCATGGACTTGGAGCCGTAAACTTACAAAAATGAGGCTGGGAAATAATCACGGACGGGGATCCAACAATCCCAAGCTTTGCTTGATGATTGTAAAGCAATATTGGAGCTCCAAGATCTCAAAAATGCTAGATTTTTCATAAAGAATGAGTTTAAAATGAAGAAGAAATTTTATATATACAACTACCTTCGCAAAAGCAAAAGTTTTACCACAAAAGTTTTACCGCAAAAGCAAATATTGCAAAAGCGACAGACCATCCACAAAAGTAGAGGTCACTATTCATGCACACCTCTGCAAAAGCAGAGGATTTTCTGCAAAAGTGGAACTTCACTACAAAAGCAATATCAACAAAAGCAAGACTTCACTGCAAAAGCGGTATCCGTAAAAGTGGAAAAAGGGTCACAAAAGTGGCCACACCAGCAACAACAACCAGAGAATTTTGCTAATCTTGGAATTCTCCAAACGGGTCCTCAAGATTCATCCAGAACCCCAAGAACACAAACAAAATATTCTACCCAACTGAGAATGACATTCTGGACTCAACAGAATCATAAAAAATTCCCAATGGAAGTTGTTTCGACAAAAAAGAGGGTCCCACACTCACAAATTCCATTTTATCCAACAAACAACCGATAGCCCAAAATAAGTTCACAAGCCTCGGGACCCAAACCAAAGGTCCCACTAGAATAATGTTAATGTTCCGGAGCTAACGGTGCTGATAGAATTTCCATCCGAGCCCGTCTTCTCCAAATGTTGACAAAAGTCAACTCTTTACTTTAAGTGTTCCAAAATAGGAAAACTCTTCTAAAATACAAACGAACAGCCCGAGAACCAAATCATCACTCATGGCAAGTTATAAATGACATGTAGTTGCTGTCAGAAAACTTGAAACGCTGAAAATGCATGAAACTAGAGAAATGACCTAGAGGGTCATTACAACATCCATTACTAAAAGAATTTTCGTCCTTGAAAGTTAAGAAATAGGAAGCACCTGAAGACTCAGAAATGGTAGGATATTAGGTTCGCATGTTAAGCTAGGATTACCAAGGAGCCTCCTTGACCAGACGAAGCTCCACGGAGTTATACCAAAGAAAAACTACTTTAACCTAAATTCTTACCAACCAAACTAGAATAGCAACAAACTCTAACTCAAAAGCCCAAAAGATCTATCAATTGAAGTGAACCCCAAGAAACTCAACCGAATGCACCAACAAAACACAGATACCAAGAAAACCAAGGCGATCATCACACAGAACTAGTAACCAAGCTAACTCCAAAAGCAAACTCCTCAACACTCTGACTCATGAACCCTTTGATCCACGTAACCCCTTCTGCCTATCCTAAATATCTGCACTTTAACCATGAAGTCACACATAGGTCAAACACCCAAGCTACCCTTGAGAGCATAGACTAACCCACTGGAAGTCTATGATTCCTGCCATACTTCACCTTTAACAAAGTCATCAAAATACTTGATCTCTACCCAAAACCAAGCACTGGTCCCATTAACCTCTACAAATCCATAACACACACATGTAGTATATCCTTAGTAACTAGAGTAGTCTGCTCTGATTGACTATCAGGTTGCTGATAAAAAGTGGCACTAGGCCCCACTCAAATACCTAATTTTCTTGAGCTGACCACCAGAAACATGATTGCAAATGAAGCAACATGATCATAAACAATATTAACAAGCATCCCATGCAGAAGGACAATTTCCTGAATATAGACCAGAACTAACCCTTTTGAACTCTACCATGTCTGAATCGACTGAAAGTGAATGAACTAGATTAACCTACCATGAAAACCCAACCAATATCAAAACTCTGCAAGGAGTTCCGCCTACCATAAAGTCCAAAGCCATCAAATCAACTCTAAATTTTAGGATCACCACCACAACCCTAAATTCTCAAAACTCCAAACGGAGCTATGGTCAGCTTTTTAGCCTCGCTACTCATCAAGAACCCCTCATATTTTGACATATTGTCAAACCAACTCGCTGAACAAGGAATGTCCCTCCAAATCCAAAGGTCGCTAATTTGCTACTGGAAATTCCATAATCGCTAAACTGACCGCCTTCTGGCTCAAAGTAACTATCCCATTATAACAGTATGCAAACCACCAACCCTAGAAGCATCACAATATATCACCAACCTCCGGTCCTCAACAAGAATTAGTCTGAATCATCACTAAAATCCATAAGGCTTGACCGTTTTAGAAAACTCACCTTAAAGTCATCGAACCACCAGAAAGGAACAATGTAACAAATCAATCTAGCCATTGATGTTGCAACCAAAAAGAACCTTTCACAAACCATCTGAGGTAACCTGCTAGCCCACAAATCTGAAATCGAACTCTTAATGCTGATCATGCTTCTGTCAAATCCTGAAGTAGACTCATATGTCACCGATGTACTCTATAGGAACCAAAGGCAAATAGGTTTTGAATACATGGCTCACCCAATCCATAAATACTGCTGAGGCCTGACTTAACTAAAGGGCATAGCAGGGAAATCATAATGAATGCAATGAGCCCTAAGGGTAGTCTTTGGATGCCCACCATCCTGATTCATAACTAGAAAAAACCTGACCTTGAATCCATCTTGGTAGAACACCACTACACTCTATAGATGGTCGAATGAGTCATCAATATAAAACTCCGATGCATACCCACAATAGTCACCTGAGCTAGCTGCTGGTAATCCACACACACATGTAAGGAGTCATCTTCCTTCTTTCGCAAACATAACAAAACACCCCCTGAAGATACACTACACTTGGTGAGCCTCATTTTTAAAAGATCCTTAAGTTGTTTCCTTACTCCCCCAACTCTACTTGTGTCACCCTGTAAGGCTTCTATAGAAATTGGCTGAATGCTCGACCCAACATCAATGATGAAGTCAAAACACAACCAAGCTCAAACTAGGCATAAATGGTAGAAAAGCACCATGAATACTTGCTAACCACAAAAATTGACCCAAGTCTAAATACCGATCATGCTTCTGAAGCAACCTACTAGCCCCCAAAGCATAGAACCCAACTCTAAATATCGATCATGCTTATGTCAAAACCTCGAGTAGACTCAGATGTCAGCTATAGCAACCAAACCAAATAGGCTTTGGACATACGGTTCACCCAATCCTTATATGATGCTAGGGCCTGGGTCAACCAAAGTGCATAGCAGGAAAATCATAGTGAATGCAACAAGCCCTAAAGGTAGTACTCGAAATGCACATGGTCCTGATCCAAAACAAGAGGTCACCTGATCTCAAAAGTTTCTTAAAAATATTATTGTGCCCTGCAACTGGCCAAGCAAACCATCAAAACATGGCATCAGATAGTTTTTCTCTATCATTAACTTATTTTGTTGTCGATAATCATCATACGCACACATGGAGCCATCCATTTTTCCTAACGAAATAGAAACCCCCTAGAGAGATACACTAGACATGGTGAACCTCACTTTTAAAAAATCTCGAAGTTGTTTCATTACTCATACAACTCGGTATCACCCGATAGGGCAGAATAGAAATTGGCTGAATGCCCGACCCAACATCAATGCTGAAGTCAAAACATAACCAAGCTCGAACAAGGCTAAAACAATGGTAAAAAAGCACCTTGAATACTCGCTAGCCACAAAAACTGACCCAAGTGAGAGATGTTGGCACTATTGCCATAAGCATAAGCAAGGTGATCCAAGGCCCAATAGCAAGAGATAAAGAGATAACTAACACTATCTAGGAACTATAGTGAAATCCATCAATTAGGATGAAAAGGTCAACCCATACGTCTACACTTTAAGATCATTACCTCCCAAGTCATGACATACTCAATCCTCAACTTAAGGAATCCTCCTACGGGATGGCTACATGTATATGCACCAACAAAAATAGCAGAGCAACCCAGATGCAATGAAAAGTGAGCAGATATATAACCATGTATAGAACCCATAACTACCAATATGAAGGATGGTTGATGATATCAGAGATCATACCGACAATAACGGTACCTAAAGCCTCAACCTTTGCTTGTGTCAAAGAAACATCTAAATGGTTGTGACCTGCCATGGCTGCCTGACCTGCTTGGACGAGAGTCACCTCTAATAATATAGGGACCAAACCTATAACCAAGTGCAATGCCTCTAACCGATGGCACTGGAACCCTGATGAGGTGCAATTGCCTGAACCAAGGACAACCCCTAGCAAAGTACCCCAACCTATCGCACATGTACAAATCTCTACCAAAACTCTCCCTGCTATGATGACCCAGCTGAACTGAACTAGACGCTTTCATGGCCTGAATACCCATAATGCAAACCACAGAACATATGGACTGAACCCTGGCTACTCTGACCAACCTGACCTTAATAACCATCATTCGAACCTGGTAGCATTGTATGAATCGACATGCTAGGATGAGAATAATGGTGCTAAACTTTACTTAGAGAATTTCCTACCTCGAGACTGAGAACCACGAAAATTGCTTTTAATGGTGATACTTTTTGTTAATGCTTTGATAAGCCTCATGACATAACCCCTTTACAGTCCCTACATGATCAACCACCTAAAGGAAAGTAGTCCCAATAGATTCTAAGTGCTTGGTCGCTAAACGAAGTGGTGAAATCAACCCTCTGCCAAATATCTACAATCCCCCATATTTTGTAGGCATAGTTATGGTTGTCAGCATGGTCAACTCGTGAAACCTTGCCTCATACTTTGAAATGGACATAGAATCTTGCTGAATATTGGCAGCCTCATCCCTGACCATGGCATACCTCAAAGAACAAAAACTTGTCCCTTCTTGTGACACAACCTTCAGAATACTCAGATTCTTAGTCGTGGTGTCCCAATAACTGATACAGCTACAAAACCCACCAAAAGCTGGGCTAGTCCCAAATCCCCTGGCTAAAATGGTAAGCCCTCAATCACTATCGGTTGAGAAAGTGAAGGTGCTGTAGAAATAAGCATAAGAATCTCGTCCTTACCAGATATCATAAATGTCTTAATCATATGGGAAGGAATGCAACAAATGAAGTTCAGAAGTTGATAAAGTCAAAAACGTATGATAAAGAATCAAATAGATGGGAAATTTTCCTAAGAATTCCCTATAAACTCCCGCAGATAGGATATAGATGTCATCGTACCAATCTGAAAGACTCTACTAGACACTTGCTCTTGTACCAATGACACCGGTGAACCTAGATCTCTAATACCAATCTGTCATGACCCAATTTCTCTAGTCATGATAGCACCTACTATAACCCACCAGTAGGTAAGACAAACCCTTAGCCGGAAGCTGCAAGTAAATGGGCTAACACGAGAACAAAATAAAAATTGAAGTACAACAACAAAAGAACAGAAGATAATGGAATAAGCATAAATAAATAGGGAGGAGAGAGAACAAAATACCCAAGATTTCTCCCAAGACCTGGTATCACTCGGTACAAGTCTACTACAATAAACAGGGTGCTAAATAGATACAATATTCACATAAATGTCTTTGAAATTGTAATAGAAGACTAGCCTAAAGTAGAAGGAGATGGATAAACTCTGATCATCGAGAGCTTACCCTGTATCTCTGATTAGCAATACCGCTCGAGGACAACATCAATAACAATAACTCATGCTATGATCTGCATCAGAAAAAGATGCAGAACTGTAGCTTGCGTACCAAAACCACGTGGAACCTAGTAGGCATCATAGGCTGACTTAGCTCAAATAAGATACAACTATAATAACATGTGAATATAAGTGAAAGAAGGGTCAAAAAAGAGATATGGGTCACATCTAGATAACAATGAAAAGCATAAGTCAGTAGTCTGAAGAGCATAAGGAAAATAGGTTAACAAGTCACATTACAAAATAAACTAACCAATGGGGGTAACCTAAACATCTACAATTATAGGCAATCCTGACCGAAACTAATATGGAGATCTCGCGAACCATTAAGATAAAGGTAAATCCAATAATATGAATAATAATAACAATAGGCTGGGAAAATTATTACAAGGAAGAGAGAGTAGTGGGTCAAGTTATACAGTTGAGGTAAGCATATGAATATATAACATCCCGTACCTTTCAAAACCTATGTGACTAAGTAAATATCGATGAAGGTATTTGAGCTCGAGATTGTGAAGGGGTACTTTGGCCTAGAATTTGAAATGGTCAAATGTATATAAGTGTTAAGTTAAGTTATAAGGAGGAGGGTTTTGAAAATGAGATAAAACAAGTGAGGTACTTGCTCGACTTATCTAAGCTCTTAGGTGACAAGTAGGTGCATCACCTACCTACGCTAACGAACTAAGTTTCGAGGGCCGATTACGGGCAGCAACACCATGGATTATTAGACCTAATGGTAGCCCAAATGAAGCTTAAAGTTGGCCCATCAAAGCACAACCAAATCTGGCCCAAACAACTACAAAAGTGAGCCACCAATATTGACCACATTTTGACCCAAGAGAAGCCCAAAATCAGCCCAAAAACTTAACCCTTTTGAGGCCCAAGCAAAGGGTAATTTTGGCCCAAGTTTCTTGACCCATTTTGGCCCAAATATACTCAAAAAAAGTCGGCCAAAAAGGTCCCTTTATACAGGCCATTTGCTGATCAATGTTGATCACAAAAAGCTGGAAAATTCTCTCTTATCTCATTTCCTTTTGGCAGCCCTTCTCTCCCTTTAGGGTTCTAAGAAGACCAAGATTAATTCAAGATTAAGGTAAGTTAATCAACTTGTTATCTTGGTATTAATATACTACATATAGCTAGGATATCCTATGGTAAGAAAGACATGAACTATGGCAGCCCCTTTCTTATGATTTAACACATAGAAATTGTGTAACAATTAAGAAATTTCTTCTTCTCTTGTTGGTGTATGTGTAGGGGGTACTTAAGCTTTTAAAGCATCAATAAAAAGAGAATAAAAACACACCTTCAAGTGTGGTAAGTACTCTGCCCATAATAATATTTTTGGATTGAAGTTCGGATGGACAATTGTTGTTGAATTGTTGTTAAGAACTCACGGGACAGCGATCGGAAGCCGTGGGTTCAATGTGTTGCTATTGTATTTCGGCATGGTGAGTTGTGTAGGGGATGTTTGATGTGTTTTGTATTATTGGAGGCAGTAGGTTGGTGTGTGTGAGATGTGTATTGGATAGGGGAGAAAGGTGTGACGATACACTTTAATTAATGCAAAATACGTAAATCTGCCCGGGAAATGTTTAGCTACTGTTTTGGGAATGTTGCAGCAGGTTTAAGAGCTAATATTAGCTTCATTATACCCTTGTGTTGTAGATTAACTTAATAAGGGAAAGTCCAAGTTGTGGTAAGCGCAATCTTCGGAAGGAACGAGGTATGTTAAGGCTTCTTTATTCCTTATCGTCATGAATCTAGAAATAGAACTCTAAATCTCCGAAAGAAGGAATTTGAGTATCTTGTTGTAAGAGAGCTGATTTGGTAACTCAACAAGTCTTAAGGAACTAATTTATACATTATGGTGATTCAAGTCGCCTTCTTATAAAAATCTGATTCTTTTTGCACGAAATGTAAGTTATCTTTTTGTCAAGTTTCTTCTTTGTATTGTGATCTCTAATCAAGCTTTAGAAAGTATACAAGGAAAGTTAGAAAGTCAAATCCCCATTTATATGTGTTTGGTATGTTGAGTCCAACACCTAGTAAGCCAAGGCTAAAGAAGTTATCTAAATAACCCTTCATAAATAACAAGAATAGCTTTGAAGGTCAATCTAGTAATACACTTATTATGCGTGGTTTGCGTGTTAGTGTGCACCAAGGTGCTACTGCCATATTGAGGCTATTATATACATAGTGTGCACCGAGGTGCTACTGCCATATTGAAGCCATTATACACATAGTGTGCACCGAGGTGCTACTGCCATATTGAGGCCATTATATACATAGTGTGCGCCGAGGCGCTACTGCCATATTGAGGCTATTAAATATAGGGTGCGCCGAGGCGCTGTTGTGGTTCAGTGTGGGTTATAAAGAGTGAGTTACAGCGTGAGTTAATGCATGTGTTGTGTTCTAAAAAGAATAAAGGAGAAAGAGCTTAACGAGTCTTACCAATTACAGTTTACAAGTTTCATATTATATCTTGTTCGGATTTACTACTTGCGACTTGCTTTTATGTTTCTACCTTACATGCAAGTACATTATTGTCGTACTGACGTCCCCATTGCCTGGGGGCGCTGCATACATGCCTGCAGGTCCAGACAGATATCCAGACAGATCTCTTCAGTAGGAGTTGCAAAGTTCAGCCATTTTGGTAAGCTCCATTCTTCTTGGAGCTGACGAGTCAGAGGTCTAGCTTATATTTTGGCCAGGTTATGTATATGTACAACTTATGGGTAGTCCAGGGCCCTGTCCTGGATATGAGATATTTTACTTACTCCTAGAGGCTTGTAGACGTGTATATGTATATCAGTGTTGGGTATGGCCTTGTCGGCCTTGTTATTAGCTATCTACTATGATAATAGCCTTGTCGGCCTTGAGTTGCTTACCTACTATTGAGCTTTTAGTGTTTCAAATTGCTATTCTTAGAGACCTTGTCGGTCTCAGACCCCCAGCAGGTTCAATAGAGATACACTCTATTTTGGCACCCTCGGCCTTTTGGGGCTCCGGGTGTCGGTCATGGCTCCCATGGTTTGGGGCGTGACAAACTTGGTATCAGAGCACGTCGAATCCCAGGGAGTCTACAAGCCGTGTCTAGTAGAGTCTTGTTTATGGGTGTGTTGTGCACCATACCTATAATCATGAGGCTACGGGACATTTAGGAATTGTTATCCTTCTTTCATTTGCTAGATAGTGCAATAGAGCGAGGTCATAAGATGTTTGAAGTCTAATTCATGTTTTTCTATTTCTTGTTTACAGAAATGCCTGTGACCAGACAAATGAGTAGCCGACGGGTTGGCACGGATATGGGGGAAGGTACTAGTCGTTCCCCGCCTATCCGATTGGATAGATTTGAGGCTCAAAGTAAATCACCGACACCGGAGATCCCAGTTTATCAAGTACCTGATGAGACTAGAGGGGATCCAGTACCCCTGACCCCACCTGCTCCAGTGGCATCTGAGATAGCTAGAGATGAACCAGCACCTGTAGCTCCTCCACCTGAAGCAGAGGACCAGGACATCAGGAGTGCTGTTCGATTATTGGCCCAGATGGTAGCCACACAACAACAAAAAATTGGGGCATCAACGAGTGTTAGGTCAGGTGGCTCAAAAAGTTCTAGGGCTCGAGAGTTTATCAGCCTAAGTCCTCCTATATTTACAGGCTCTGACCCACGTGAGGATCCTCAGGAGTTTATTGATCAGACTTATCGAGTACTTCGAGTTATGCATGCAACAGTAGTGGAGGCAGTGGAGTTTGCATCTTTCAGGTTACGAGATGTGGCCATTTTATGGTTCGAGGCTTGGGATCGGTCTAGGGGATCAAATGCACCCCCAGCTGAATGTGAGGAATTTTCAGAGGCCTTCCTAGCTCACTATCTTCCACAGGAGGTTCGAGAGGCCAGACTTGATCAATTTCTAGCCCTTAGGTAGGGCAATATGAATGTTCGACAGTACAACCTCAGGTTTAATTCATTAGCCAGGTACGCCCCCGATATTGTGAGTACGATGCGAGCTAGAGTTCATCGATATGTGCGTGGCCTTAAGGATTAATTGATTAAGGGATTAACAATAGCAGCCACACAAGAGGATATGAATATTTCTAAGATACAGGCTATTTCTCAGACTGCAGAGGATCTTGAAGTACAAATTGGAGATAACCAAAGCCGAGAAAGGGATCAGAATAGGAGGGCTAGATCTACTGGGTCCTATGTAGAGCCACGAGGTAATGTTAGGCCACATTTTAATAGGCGATCACCCCACCCTACTAGTGGTGCCCCATATCAGTTGCAAAGGCAGAGGTATGATCGTTTTTCTCAGACTGGACCAGGCCACAGTTCAGGTGCATCCAGTTCCTATCGCCAGGGGCATTCATGTCAGATGAGGCCACCTTTGCCACCTTGTGTTCAGTGCGGTAGGAAGCATCCTGGGATATGTCGCCTGGGTTCAGATACTTGTTATTCGTGTGGGCATCCTGGTCACTTTATGCGAGACTGTCTGAGTAGAGGTAGGAGTGAGATATCCCAGCCTACAGGGTCGATGGCAGCTTCTTCATCTACTATTCGTCCCCCTAGGACAGGACAACAGGCTACACCAGGTCATGGTAGAGGTAGAGGAGGAGGAGGAGGCTCCTAGTTTCAGGCGAGTGGTCAGAATCGCACTTATGCTCTAGTCGGGTCGCCAGGACTTGGAATCAGTTCACCTGATGTTGTTACAGGTACATTTACTATTTTCCTTACTCATGCTGTTTATGCTACTTATAGATTCCTGGCTTCTACTCTTTCATATGTTACCCCGCTCGTTGTTGGTAAGTTGGGGGCAGGCCCTGAGTTGTTGTCTAGACCCTTTGTTGTATCTACACCGGTTGGTGAATCTATTATAGCTAGATGAGTTTATCGAGATTGTGCAGTGTGGATTTATGACCGCCTCACTTCAACTGATCTAATCGAATTAGATATGACTGACTTCGAT
>QJPP01004305.1:0-94465 GCA_003996215.1 Jaltomata sinuosa
ACTAGAGGGGATCCAGTACCCCTGACCCCACCTGCTCCAGTGGCATCTGAGATAGCTAGAGATGAACCAGCACATGTAGCTCCTCCACCTGAAGCAGAGGACCAGGACATCAGGAGTGCTGTTCGATTATTGACCCAGATGGTAGCCACACAACAACAACAAATTTGGGCATCAACGAGTGCTAGGTCAGGTGGCTCAGAAAGTTCTAGGGCTCGAGAGTTTATCAGCCTAAGTCCTCCTATATTTACAGGCTCTGACCCACGTGAGGATCCTCAGGAGTTTATTGATCAGACATATCGAGTACTTCGAGTCATGCATGCAACAGTAGTGGAGGCAGTGGAGTTTGCATCTTTCAGGTTACGAGATGTGTCCATTTTATGGTTCGAGGCTTGGGATCGGTCTAGGGGATCAAATGCACCCCCAGCTGAATAGGAGGAATTTTCAGAGGCCTTCCTAGCTCACTATCTTCCACAGGAGGTTCGAGAGGCCAGACTTGATCAATTTTTAGCCCTTAGGCAGGGCAATATGAATGTTCGACAGTATAGCCTCAGATTTAATTCATTAGCCAGGTATGCCCCCGATATTGTGAGTACGATGCGAGCTAGAGTTCATCGATATGTGCGTGGTCTTAAGGATGAATTGATTAAGGGATTAACAATAGCAGCCACACAAGAGGATATGAATATTTCTAAGATACAGGCTATTGCTCAGACTGCAGAGGATCTTGAAGTACAAATTGGAGATAACCAAAGCCGAGAAAGGGATCAGAATAAGAGGGCTAGATCTATTGGGTCCTATGTAGAGCCACGCGGTAATGTTAGGCCAAATTTTAATAGGCGATCACCCCACCCTACTAGTGGTGCCCCATATCAGTTGCAAAGGCAGAGGTATGATCGTTTTTCTCAGACTGGACTAGGCCATAGTTCTGGTGCATCCAGTTCCTATCGCCAGGGGAATTCAGGTCAGATGAGGCCACCTTTGCCACCTTGTGTTCAGTGCGGTAGGAAGCATCCTGGGATATGTCGCCTGGGTTCAGATACTTGTTATTCATGTGGGCATCCTGGTCACATTATGCGAGAATGTCCGAGTAGAGGTAGGAGTGAGATATCCCAGCCTACAGGGTCGATGGCAGCTTCTTCATCTACTATTCGTCCCCCAAGGACAGGACAACAGGCTACACCAGGTCGTGGTAGAGGTAGGGGAGGAGGAGGAGCATCCAGTTCAGGCAGTGGTCAGAATCGCACTTATGCTCTAGCCGGGCGCCAGGACTTGGAATCGTCACCTGATGTTGTTACAGGTACATTGACTATTTTTACTCATGCTGTTTATGCACTTATAGATCCTGGCTCTACTCTTTCATATGTTACCCCGCTCGTTGCTAGTAAGTTGGGGGTAGGCCCTGAGTTATTGCCTAGACCAGTTGTTGTATCCACGCCAGTTGGTGAATCTATTATAGCTAGACGAGTTTATCGAGATTGTGCAGTGTGGATTTATGACCATCTCACTTCAGCTGATCTAATCGAATTAGATATGATTGACTTCGATGTCATTATGGGCATGGACTGGTTAGCTGCATGTTATGCTAATATCGATTGTAGAATAAGGTTGTCAAATTCCATTTTTCGGAAGAAACAATCCTTGAATGGAAAGGTAATGCTGCCACGCCAAGGGGTAGGTTTATTTCCTACCTTAAAGCCCAGAAAATGATTTCTAAAGGCTATATTTATCATTTAGTCCGAGTACAAAGCACAGAGGATGGACCAGTGACTCCTCAATCAGTTTCCGTGGTGAGTCAATTTCTAGATGTATTCCCGGATGAGCTTCCAGGAATCCCTCCAGAAAGGGAAATTGAGTTTGCCATTGACCTACTCCCAGATACTCAGCCAATATCAATTCCCCCTTACAGGATGGCTCCTGCAGAATTAAGAGAGTTAAAGGAACAATTAAAGGATCTACTCGAAAAAGGCTTCATTAGGCCTAGTACATCGCCATGGGGCGCACCAGTTTTGTTTGTTCGTAAGAAGGATGGGTCCTTGAGAATGTGTATTGATTACCGACAACTGAACAAAGTTACAATCAAGAATAAGTATCCGCTTCCAAGGATTGATGACCTTTTTGATCAGTTGCAAGGCGCCAAATGTTTTTCAAAGATTGATTTGCGGTCGGGGTATCACCAGTTACGTGTTAAAGGGGTAGATGTTCCAAAAACAGCCTTTAGGACAAGGTATGGCCACTTTGAATTTCTAGTAATGTCTTTTGGGCTTACTAATGCCCCAGCAGCTTTTATGGACCTAATGAATCGGGTATTTAAGCCATTCCTAGATTTATTCGTGATCGTATTTATTGACGATATCCTGATTTACTCACGGTCCAAAGCCGAACATGCTGATCATTTACGTGCAGTATTGCAAACACTTCAGAATCATAAATTATATGCGAAGTTCTCCAAATGTGAGTTTTTGTTGACTTCAGTGGCTTTTCTTGGCCATATAATTACAGACGAAGGTATTAGAGTTGACGGCCAAAAGATTGAAGCAGTAAAGAATTGGCCGAGACCCTTGAATGCTACAGAGATCCGTAGTTTTGTGGGCTTAGCAGGTTATTATCGAAGGTTTGTAGAAGGGTTTTCTTCTATATCTGCACCATTGACAAAGTTGACTCATAAAGCTGCCAAGTTCCAGTGGTCTGATGCATGTGAGCAGAATTTTCAGGAGTTGAAGGACAGGCTTACTTCAGCACCCGTCTTAACTCTGCCAGAGGGCACAGAAGGTTATGTTGTTTATTGTGATGCTTCAAGGATTGGGTTGGGTTGCGTTTTAATGCAACATGGTAAAGTTATTGCCTATGCCTCGAGACAACTAAGAAAGCACGAACAAAATTACCCTACTCACGATCTTGAATTAGCAGCAGTTATATTTGCCTTGAAAATTTGGCGCCATTACTTGTTTGGAGTCCATGTAGACGTGTTTTTGGACCACAAAAGTCTACAGTATTTATTCAAACAGAAGGATTTAAACCTAAGGCAAAGAAGGTGGCTAGAGTTACTAAAGGATTATGACGTAGATATTTTGTACCATCCAGGGAAGGCCAATGTAGTGGCCGATGCACTTAGCCGCAAATCCATGGGAAGCTCGAGCCACGTGGAAAATAGAAAGATTGAGATGACAAGAGAACTACATCAGTTAGCTAATTTGCAGGTTCGACTACTAGACCAAGGTAATGGGGGAGTTGTTATTCAAAGCACAGCGAAATCCTCACTTATGACAGAGGTAAAGGAAAGACAATATGATGATCCAGAATTAGTAAGATTGAGGGAGGAAATTCCACAACAAAAGCAACCACTAATAGAGCTTAAGGAAGATGGGTTCTGAGATATCAAGGTCGTCTATGTGTACCTAACGTCGAGGAGCTTCGGGAGAAAATTTTGGCAGAAGTTCACTATTCCCGCTATTCAATCCATCCAGGAGCGACGAAGATGTATCATGATCTTCGACAGATTTATTGGTGGAATAATATGAAGAGAAATATTGCAGAGTTTGTATCCCAATGCCCGAATTGTCAACAGGTAAAAATTGAACACCAGAGACCCGGAGGTCTAACTCAAAGTATAGTGATACCTACCTGGAAATGGGAGGTGATCAACATGGAATTTATTACAGGCTTACCCCGTACTTATCGGAAGTATGATTCCATATGGGTGATTGTAGATAGACTTACAAAATCAGCTCACATCTTGCCAGTCAGGACAACTTATACTGCTGAAGATTATGCCAAGTTGTATATTAGTGAAATAGTTCGACTTCATGGTGTCCCAATTTCCATCATTTCAGATAGGGGTGCTCAGTTTACAGCAAATTTCTGGAGGTCTTTCCGGAGAGGCTTAGGTACTCAAATAAGTCTCAGTACAGCTTTTCATCCACAGACAGATGGACAAGCTGAACGCACTATTCAAACACTCGAAGATATGCTACGAGCTTGTGTACTAGATTTTAAAGGGAGTTGGGATGACCATTTGCCACTAATTGAGTTTGCTTATAATAATAGCTTCCATGCAAGCATTCAAATGGCTCCTTATGAGGCTTTATACGGGCGAAAGTGTAGATCACCAATTGGATGGGTTGAAATTGGAGAAGCAGGATTATTAGGGCCAGACCTAGTTAATCAGGCAATGGAGAAGGTGAAGCTAATCCGAGAAAGATTACTAACAGCCCAGAGTAGGCAGAAATCATATGCAGATGTGCGACGTCGGGATTTGGAATTTAATATTAGTGATTGGGTGTTCCTAAAGGTTTCGCCCATGAAAGGCGTTATGCGATTTGGTAAAAAGGGAAAGCTTAGTCCAAGATATATTGGACCATACATGATCATTCGGAGGGTAGGAAAAGTGGCATATGAGCTAGATTTACCCACAGAATTGGAGACAGTCCATCCTGTATTTCATGTATCGATGCTA
Organism: Jaltomata sinuosa; assembly: GCA_003996215.1. Taxonomy (NCBI): domain Eukaryota; kingdom Viridiplantae; phylum Streptophyta; class Magnoliopsida; order Solanales; family Solanaceae; genus Jaltomata; species Jaltomata sinuosa. The sequence goes on from QJPP01004305.1 coordinate 4,454, forward strand.
CGAAGGTGCATAGAAGATCCTTCACGTATTATGCCTATCAAAGATGTTCAACTTTCTGAAGACTTATCCTATAAGGAAGTACCAATTTCTATCCTAGATCGTCAAGTTAGGAAGCTCAGAACCAAAGAAGTAGCCTCAGTAAAGGTGTTGTGGAGAAATAATAATATTGAAGAAATGACGTGGGAAGCCGAGGAAGAAATGAGGAAAAAACAGCCCCAGTTATTTATGACTTGAAGATAGTACATAGGTAAGTCATATTCTTATATTCTTCATACTCTTCCTACTATGCAAATATGATCAGGTTTGAACATGTGAAAATGATTACATTTAATTGTATATAGTTGTATCGCCCTGTGAGGCATCGTGCTGGACTTTTGCTGAGTTTTAGGTTTTTGGATAGTCCCAATTATAAAGGAAACTCTGCCGAAATTTCAAAAAAAAAAAACCTAAGGGACTAGAGCTCTATATGCATTACCCTCATTCGAGGACGAATGATTCTAAGGGGGGAAGGATATAACACCCCGTACCTTTCAAAACCTATGTGACTAAGTAAATATCGACGAAGGTATTTGAGCTCGAGATTGTGAAGGGGTACTTTGGCCTGGAATTTGAAATGGTCAAATGTATATAAGTGTTAAGTTAAATTATAAGGAGGAGGGTTTTGAAAATGAGATAAAACAAGTGAGGTACTTGCTCAACTTATCTAAGCTCTTAGGTGACAAGTAGGTGCATCACCTACCTACGCTAACGAACTAAGTTCCGAGGGCCGATTACGGGCAGCAACACCAGGGATTATTAGACCTAATGGTAGCCCAAATGAAGCTTAAAGTTGGCCCATCAAAGCACAACCAAATCTGGCCCAAACAACTACAAAAGTTAGCCACCAATATTGACCACATTTTGACCCAAGAGAAGCCCAAAATCAGCCCCAAAACTTAACCCTTTTGAGGCCCAAGCAAAGGGTAATTTTGGCCCAAGTTTCTTGACCCATTTTGTCCCAAATATACTCAAAAAAGTCGGCCAAAAAGGTCCCTTTATATAGGGCTTTTGCTGATCAATGTTCATCACAAAAAGCTGGAAAATTCTCTCTTATCTCATTTCCTTTTTGGCAGCCCTTCTTTCCCTTTAGGGTTCTAAGAAGACCAAGATTAATTGAAGCTTAAGGTGAGTTAAAAAACTTGTTATCTTGGTATTAATCTACTACATATATCTAGGATATCCTATGGTAAGAAAGACATGAACTATGGCAGCCCCTTTCTTATGATTTAACACATGGAAATTGTGTAACAATTAAGAGATTTCTTCTTCTCTTGTTGGTGTATGTGTAGGGGGTACTTAAGCTTTTAAAGCATCAATAAAAAGAGGATAAAAACACCCCTTCAAGTATGGTAAGTACTCTGCCCATAATCATATTTTTGGATTGAAGTTCGGATAGACAATTGTTGTTGAATTGTTGTTAAGAACTCACGGGACGGCGATCGGAAGCCGTGGGTTCAATGTGTTGCTATTGTATTTCGACATGGTGAGTTGTGTAGGGGATGTTTGATGTGTTTTGTATTATTGGATGCAGTAGGTTCGTGTGTGTGTGATGTGTATTGGATAGGGGAGAAAGGTGTGATGATACACCTTTAATTAATGCAAAATACGTAAATCTGCCCGGGAAATGTTTAGCTACTGTTTTGGGAATGTTGCAGCAGGTTTAAGAGCTAATATTAGCTTCATTATACCCTTGTGTTGTAGATTAACTTAATAAAGGAAATTCCAAGTTGTGGTAAGCGCAATCTTCGGAAAGAACGAGGTATGTTAAGGCTTCTTTATTCCTTATCGGCATGAATCTAGAAATAGAACTCTAAATCTCCAAAAGAAGGAATTTGAGTATTTTGTTGTAAGAGAGCTGATTTGGTAACTCAACAAGTCTTAAGGAACTAATTTATACATTATGGTGATTCAAGTCGCCTTCTTATAAAAATCCGCTTCTTTTTGCACGAAACGTAAGTTATCCTTTTGTCGAGTTTCTTCTTTGTATTGTGATCTCTAATCAAGCTTTAGAAAGTATACAAGGAAAGTTAGAAAGTCAACCCCCATTTATATGTGTTTGGTATGTTGATTCCAACACCTAGTAAGCCAAGGCTAAAGACGTTATCTAAATGAACCTTCATAAATAACAAGAATAGCTTTGAAGGTCAATCTAGTAATACACTTATTATGTGTGGTTTGCGTGTTAGTGTGCACCGAGGTGCTACTACCATATTGAGACTATTATATACATAGTGTGCACCGAGGTGCTACTGCCATATTGAGGCCATTATACACATAGTGTGCACCGAGGTGCTACTGCCATATTGAGGCCATTATATACATAGTGTGCGCCGAGGCGCTACTGCCATATTGAGGGTATTAAATATAGGGTGCGCCGAGGCGCTATTGTGGTTCAGTGTGGGTTATAAAGAGTGAGTTGCAGCGTGTGTTAATGCATGTATTGTGTTCTAAAAAGAATAAAGGAGAAAGAGCTTAATGAGTCTTACCAATTACAGTTTACAAGTTTCATATTTTATCTTGTTCGGATTTACTACTTGCGACTTGCTTTTATGTTTCTACATTACATGCCAGTACATTATTGTTGTACTGACGTCCCCATTGCCTGGGGGCGCTGCATACATGCCTGCAGGTCCAGACAGATACCCAGACAGATCTCTTCAGTAGGAGTTGCAGAGTTCAGCCATTTTGGTAAGCTCCATTCTTCCTGGAGCTGACGAGTCAGAAGTCTAGCTTATATTTTGACCAGGTTATGTATATGTACAACTTATGGGTAGTCCAGGGCCTTGTCCTGGATATGAGATATTTTACTTACTCCTAGAGGCTTGTAGACGTGTATATGTATATCAGTGTTGGGTATGGCCTTGTCGGCCTTGTTATTAGCTATCTACTATGATAATAGCCTTGTCGGCCTTGAGTTGCTTAACTACTATTGAGCTTTTAGTGTTTCAAATTGCTATTCTTAGAGACCTTATCGGTCTCAGACCCCCAGCAGGTTCAACAGAGATACACTCTATTTTGGCACCCTCGGCCTTTTGGGGCTCCGAGTGTCGGTCATGCCTCCCATGGTTTGGGGCGTGACAGAATCAGCCAGCCCTGGCAGCTTCAGCGGATCCCCTGAATGAGCAAGTCATGCATGCTGAATTCAGGGCTGCTTTCCAGGTGCTTGCCTATGCCATGACCGCCCAGGTCAATTAGCAAGCTGCGGCACCACCTCCATCTCAAGTTAACACTGATGCAGCCAGGATCCAGGATTTCACACGGATGAACCCTCTAGAGTTTCATGGGTCCAAGTCAGAAGAGGATCCCCAAGAGTTTTTAGATGATATTCAGAAGGTGGCAGACATTATGGGTGTCACTCCAGTCGAGGGTGCAGATCTGGTTGCCTATCAGTTAAAAGGAGTGGCCTACACTTGGTATCAATAATAGAAGGAATCATGTTGTACAAATGCAGGGCTAGTGACTTGGAATCTCTTCAAAATAGCTTTTCTGGACCGGTTCTTCCCACTAGAGCTCAGGGAAGACAAGGTTTAGGAATTCATAAATCTTAAGCAAGATGACATGAGCGTGAAGGACTATGCACTCAAGTTCACTCAGTTATCCAAGTATGCTCCTGCGATAGTAGCTGACTCCAGAGCTCATATGAGCAAGTTTGTATCTTGTGTGTTGGATGATGTAGTCAAGGAGTGCAAGACTGCCATGATGATTAAAGAGATAGACTTCTCCAGGTTGGTTACTTATGCCCAACAAATTGAAGAGGAGAAGATCAAGGAAAGGGGAGAAGATACTAAGAGGGCTAGGATAGATAACTTTAGCTACTCTCAATAAAGGTTGGAGAGTGGTAACCGCTCTCAGTTCTGTCAGAAGAATTCAGCTCCAGCTCTATGTTTTGCTATTGCCCCAGTACCTAAGATCAAGAAAGATTGACGGGATAGAGTGTCTGGCTCTAAGTCCCAAGGTACGATTACTAGTGGGCGCACAAATCCAATGTGTAAGAAGTGTGGTAAAAACCACTAGGGTGAGTGCATGGCAGGCAGTGGAAATTGCTTTGGGTATGGTAAGCCAGGCCACAGGATGATAGAGTGCCCTGAAAATTTTCAGAAAGGTAGGGAGCCTTGTTCGCAGACTCAGAATGGTTCTATTGCAGCACCAGCAGGTCGCCCCACTCAGCAGGGTGCCTCGTCTGGAATAGGTGGCGGTTAGTGCCAGAACAGGTTGTATGCTCTCCAGGCTCGACAGGACCAGGAGGATTCTCCTGATATAGTCACGGGTATATTGTGAGTCTTTAATACTGATGTTTATGCATTGTTAGATCCAGGGGCTACACTTTCCTTTATAACTCCATATATAGAAGTAAATTTCAGTGTCAGTCCAGAATTTCTCCCAGAACCCTTCTCAGTCTCTACTCCAGTTGGTGACCCAGTTATAGCTAGATGGGTATACATAAGTTTCCCTATCATAGTTTCCCATAAAATCACCTCAACAGATCTTGTAGAGTTAGAAATGGTAGATTTTGATATCATTTTAGGCATGTATTGGTTACATTTTTGCTATGCCTCAGTTGATTGTAGAACTAGGATCGTTCGATTTTAGTTTCCTAATGAGCCAATCTTAAAATTGAAGGGTAATAACTCAGTACCTGTACGTCATTTCATCTCCTACCTTAAGGCCAGAAAGAGGATTTCCAAGGGATATATCTACCATCTTGTTCGGGTTAAGGATTCAAACTCTGAAACCCCAACTTTTGAGTTAGTTCTGGTAGTAAGAGAGTTTCTAGACGTGTTCCCAGAAGATCTTCCCAGAGTTCCTCCCGAAAGGGAAATCGACTTCGAAATAGATCTCCTTCTAGATACCTAGCCTATTTCGATTCCTCCTTACAGGATGGCTCCAGCTGAGCTAAAGGAAGAAAGAGCAGTTGAAATACCTTCTAGATAAGGGCTTTATCAGACCCAGCATCTCTCCATGGGGTGCTCCAGTGTTGTTCGTGCGTAAGGACGATTCTCTAAGGATGTGTATTGACTACCATCAGTTGAACAAAGTCACAATCAAGAACAAATATCTTATCCCAAGGATTGATGACTTGTTCGACCAACTTTAGGGTTCTAGTTACTTTTCGAAGATAGACCTCAGATCCAACTATCATCAGCTCAGAGTCAGAGGTAGTGACATACCGAAGATAGCCTTCAGGACTCGATATGGTCACTATGAATTTGTAGTTATGTCTTTTGGGATAACCAATGCCCCTGCAGCTTTCATGGACATAATGAACAGGGTGTTCAAGAAGTATTTGGACTTGTTTGTAATTGTCTTCATCGATGGTATCCTTGTTTATTCTATAAATGAGGAGGAGCATGTGAATCATCTGAAGGTCATTCTGCAAAATCTCAAGGACCGCCACTTATTCACCAAGTTCAGTAAGTGTGAGTTTTGGTTGAAATCAGTCGTTTTTCTTTGTCATATGATGTCTAGTGATGGTATCTGAGTTGACTCTCAGAAGATTGAGGCAGTAAAGGACTGGCTCAGACCCACCTCTCCGACAGACATCAGATGTTTCTTGGGTTCTGCAGGTTATTACAGGAGGTTCGTAGAAGGATTTTCATCCATAGCTTCCCCATTGACCAAGTGGACTTAGAAGAAGGTCAAGTTTCAAAGGTCAGATGAGTGTGAGAAACATTTCTTGGAACTGAAGACTAGGTTGACTACAACTCCTGTCTTGACTCTACCAAAGTGTTCGGATGGTTATATGGTTTATTGCGACACATCTAGGATCAGCCTGGGATGTGTTTTGATGCAGCATGGTAAGGTCATAGTGATACTAAATTGGAAAGCATGGATGGTACTAGCTTGGATGGCACTTATCTTTCAAGGCCTTTCACACGTAGTCAAGCTAAAGAGATCCAAGACCTTCAAGCAATATTCATGAAAAGGGAAGAATTGGAGAAGCTTGAAGAATCCCAAAGGAAATAATACAATATGTGGGTGGTCCATTAAAGTGAGGTAGAAGGAGGAATTCAAGAATTCCCAAAAGAAGGCAACCAAACAAGGCCCTTACTTCATTAAAGGCAAAATTGTAATAGCTAGTGTCTTCTTATTCCCTAGTATAAGTAGTAGCTTTTCTTCATTTTGGAAGACTAGTTTTTGACATTGAAGATTCTACTCTAAATTTGTAGTTGCTAGCTATTGTATTACTTAGTGAAATTCCCTTAAGGAATTAGTGGGTAATTAGGTGAACTCTCTTTATTGTTGGAAGACTTCTCTTGCTTAATTAATCGAAAGTCTCCTATTTTTGGAATTCCTAGTTCCTTGATTAATTGAGTTGGTTTAATTTCTAGTTAGTGGAGTCAATTGGGAGGTGAGGGTTCTAGCCCCTTGTTGCCCATAATTTTCACTTGCTAGTTCTTAAATCCACATATCTTTTCCTTCTTTCCTTTGTGTTTGTTTGATTTCTATTATCATTTGGTATCAAGAGCTTGGTTTAGGTTTGTTTCCACAAATCTAAGTCTTGAGAATTTGATATCTTCAAAAAAAAAATCCTAAAAAAATCTGATTTTTTTTTGTTTTGATTCGTTGTTTTTGACACTAGATCTTGATTCCCTAGTATTTTTTGAGTATAGATCTCAAATTTTGTGCGATTTGGAGTTGTAGAAGTGGAGTTGCCATTAAAAGGTTTTGAGCTTTGAAGCTTTACAAACTTTGAAAGCGGGTCTATTGATTGAGGAGGATTTGGAGCTTAAAAACCATTGGGGTTTGTTCCCTACGTTAAGGGGAGACTAATCCTAAAATTTGAGCCAACTCTGAGCTAATTTTAAGGTGTTGGTGTTTAGTATGTGTTCTTAGTGTTCTAGGTGTTTTTGATATTCATCAAGAACATCTTGAAGAAGAAGAAGCCAAAAGGTATATTTGATCCAACTTTTTTTCCAAGTCAAAGTGGTCAAAGATGTTTGTTGGGTCCACAAGTAAAATTTAAAAAATAAATAAATAAAAAATTCCGAAGGACCAAATTTGCCCCTTAGAAAATGTTTTGGGGGCTGAAATGCACACTTGCATACTTGGACAGAATGCTTCAAATTTTGGGACCCCAAAACTTTTCTAAGTGTCCAAACTTCAAACTTCTTCTTCTACACTTATTTCTCTTTGATTTCTCAACTATTTAACAACTGATTAAATATTTAATTACTTGTTAACTAGTTTTAAAACATCAAATCATCTCTTTGATTCTCCAAATTAAGCAACAACAAGTAGTTTCTCCTACTTTTTGTTACTTAATTCTTGAGTACGAATTCTTTCGTGCTTCTTCCTCCTTCTTTTCTTGTCTTGTTTCGTTGATTAATTTCTTGATTCAAGTCTGTTTAGAGTCTTTCAAGAGTCACAAGAATCCACTCCTTCACAAAGGATAGATGACCTTGAGTTGATTGAGCGGAGCTAGTTCACTACCAATTTTGAGACGACGCCAGAGAAGGTGAGTTGAGAGTTACATACGAGGGACGTGAGGCTTTTACTACTAACCTTATTTGTTGAGTTTTGTAGGTACCATGTCCCACCACGGTGCAAGTCCAATTGGGGAGAGCTCAGAGAACCTCATGGAGGTTCTTACCCACCTCTCCAAACAAGTGGCGGAAATGAGAGCGGAAATGAATGGGAAGTTAGGAGGTATGAAGGAAAGGTTGGTACGGGTGGAAAATGAGAATAGAAGGAAGGCACTCCAAGTCGAAAATAAGGGGGCAAGGCGAGCATCGGTGCAATCCACCACCATTACTCTGGGACAAGATCACCAACTATGTTACCCTTTACAAAATCGAACCCGAAACTTCCAAAAACCCACCTTAAAAAAAAACAACCCTCCAAACTACCCAAGGCAACCAACACCACATCCGCATCCACAACCCTATCACCCTCCACAAGAGAACCTTCCTTTTGTGGCAAACCAAGTTCTATACCAAACTCCACTCCGAAATCTATCAAATGAATCCTTACATGATTCCTACATATCACCTTCACAAAATACCACACAAACACCCTACCCAGACAACCAATTTCAAAATCCTCTCTATGATGACATGAATGATGAGCACAACAATGATGAGTTTTGGGAGTATGGGGGTAGAGATGGCTATGGAAGGCCAAGGGAAGGAGTCTGGCCTCGGGACGTGGGGTGGGACCAAGGAATAGGAGGTCAAGATTATGGAAATAGAGGAGATAGGATGGGGCATAGAGGATATAGGTAAGGAGAACGAAATGATCAAGATAGGGGATTGAACACGATCAAGGTACACTTCCAAAGTTCAAGGGAAGTAGTGACCCAGATGAATTTCTTGAATGGAAACTACAAAGTGAACGGATTTTCCTTACTAATAACATCTCGGAATCATTGAAAGCAAAGTATTCCCTCACTCAATTCGAGGGATATGCTTCCACATGGTTGGAATCCAAGAGGAGGGAGCGAGAGAGTCATCACATCTATGAGTTGCCCACTTGGCAAGAGTTGGATAGTCTAATGGAGTATAGATATTTGAGTCTGGATTACTACCAAGAATCTCTCAAGAAGGTGTACATGCTTAGACAAGGTACCAAGAGTGTTGAAGAGTACTATGATGAATTTGAGAACTTGAGAATGAAGTCTAAGCTTGAGGAGCATATGCAATACATGGTGATACGATTCATGGAAAACTTGAGGCCCGATATCTTAAAGCATTTGAGACATAAACACTATGAGAACCTTGAAGCGGCTTTCCATGATGCCTCAAATGTAGAAATGGATTTGAAAGATGAGAAGACACACAAGGCCAAGAGTTTTCCAACTTCCTCATGGGGTAAAAATAATGATAAGTGGAAGACCCCAACTCCTCGAGAATCATCTAAAGGTACTGGTCAAGACACTCAAGTCAAGGTTGATTACAAAGACAAAGGGAATGATATACCTAAAGGAGGTAACTTCGAAAAACCCAACTTTCCTCGACCCTCTACCATTCAATGCTTTTGATGTCAAAGAAGGGGACATATTGCTAGTGAGTGTCCTAATAGAAGGGCCATTGTTGCTTTTCATGATGGGTATAAAATGATGAAGAAGATGTGAATGAGTAAAGGAGTGAGGGAGATGGATATAAGGGTGAAGGGGAGAGAGAAGCTTCGGGGGATGAGGAAGAAAGGCTCGATGAGAGGGTAATTTTGCTTGCTTCATGGAAAGGGGGATACCTCTACTTGATGATAATGGGGAGTTGAAGGTAAATACCAACCTCTCATGTGTTGTGAGGAGATTTATGGGAGCCCTTGCCAAAGAAGAAATTTACCAAAGGGAAAATCTCTTTCATGCTAGGTGCAAGATCCAAGATAAGGTGTGTTCTTTGATTATTGATAGTGAGAGTTGCACTAATTTGGTGAGTAGTTCTTTGGTGGAGCGTATGCAAATTACAACAAGAAGACATTCCAACCCTTAGAAGATACAATGTCTCAATGAGAGTGGGGAGATGAAAGTCCTCAAACAAGCAAGTATTCGATTTAGTGTGGGCAAGTACAATGAGGAGTTGATTTATGATGTGGTACCCATGTTGGCTTGACAGGTATTGTTGGGGAGGCCTTGGAAATTTGATAGAGATATTGTGCACTATGGAAGGACCAACAAGTATTCTTTTATGATTGATGGTAAGAAATATGTACTTGCACCTCTTACCCCATACCAAGTGAGTGAGGACTATCGGGCTATGAAGGAGCTTCGGGAGAGAATAAGGGTGGAAGAAGCGAGGAGTGAAGGTGAAAGTTCCACCATTGTTCCAAAAGAGGGAAGTGACTTGACTAAAAATAAGAAGAACATGTGTATGATAGCCAAGCCAAACAATTATCTAAACGGTGTGGATGAGGAATGCTTTTTAGTATGCCTTATCAACACCAATCTTTTATTGTATGCTAACCAAGATACAAGTATTTTGCCTAGTATTGTTTCTTCTCTTTTGTAGGACTATGATGAACTATTTCCAGAAGAGATGCCTGAGGGACTACCACCCTTGAGGGGAATTGAGCACCAATATGACTTCATGTTGGGGTCACAAATTCCCAACCGACCAGCCTATAGGTGTAATCCGGAAGAGACCAAAGATCTACAAAGTCAAGTGGAAAAACTCCTTGAAAAGGGATTGATCAAAGAAATCATAAGCCTGTGTTCCATACCGGTTATCCTTGTTCCCAAAAAGGATGGTACTTGGAGAATGTGCATTGATTGTAGAGCCGTGAACAAGATTACAATCAAGTATAGGCATCCAATTCCTAGACTTGATGACATGTTGGATGAGCTATGTGGAGCGAGTGTATTCTCAAAGGCTGATTTTCAGAGTGGGTACCATCAAATTCGCATGAAATCGGGTGATGAATGGAAGACGACTTTCAAAACAAAATTTGGGTTGTATAAATGGCTTGTGACTCCATTTGGTTTGACTAATGCTCCAAGCACTTTTATGAGGTTAATGAATCATGCTCTAAAACCCTTCATGAACAAGTTTGTGGTTGTGTACTTTGATGACATACTTGTGTATAGCAAGACAATTGAAGAGCATGTATTCCATTTGAAACAAGTGTTTGATGTTTTGCTACGAGAAAGGTTATTTGCGAATCTCAAGAAGTGTTCTTTTTGTGTTGAAAAAGTAGTGTTCTTGGGCTTTGTGGTTAATGCAAATGGTATAGAGGTTGATAAAGAAAAGGTGGAGTCAATCAAGAGTTAGCCGACCCCATCCAATGCAATCGAGGTAAGAAGTTTTCATGGGTTGGCAAGCTTTTACCGGCAATTTGTGAAGAGCTTTAGTTCAATTGCTTCCCCATTGACCGAATTGATCAAGAAATATTTTTTTTTTGTGTGGGGGGAAGAACAAGAGAAGTCCTTTCAAGCATTGAAGTCCATGTTGAGTTCCTCACCATTACTCCAACTACCTAATTTTGATAAAGCTTTTGAGATAGAGTGTGATGCTTCAGGTGTTGGTATAGGTGGTGTGTTGATGCAATAAGGAAAACCATTGGCTTACTTTAGTGAAAAACTAAAGGGAGCTAATCTTCGGTACTCAACTTATGAAAAGGAATTATATGCACTTGTGAGGGTATTAGCTCATTGAAAATACTACTTGTGGCATAAAGAGTTTGTGATAAGGACTGATCATGAGTCCTTGAAGCATCTTAAGGGGAAAACCAAGTTGAGCAAGAGACATGCCAAATGGGTTGAATTTATTGAGACCTTTCCATATGTGATCAACTACAAGCAAGGCAAAGAGAATTAAGTAGATGATGCTCTATCAAGGAGGTTTGTATTGGTCAACACCTTGGCTTCTAAAATGATGGGATTTGAAAGCTTGAAGGAATTCTATTCTATGGATTCCGATTTCAAAGATACTTTTGATAGTCTTAGTCAAGGGAAGCGGGCTGATATGTTTCAATTGGTTGAGGGATTTTTGTTCAAGAATGGGCGAGTTTGTGTACCCATGAGTTCATGGAGAGAGTTGTTCATCAAGGAAGCTCATAGTGGCGGGTTGATGGGGCACTTTGGAGTACCCAATACACTTGACATGCTTATAGAGCAATTCTATTGGCCAAAGATGAAGCATGATGTGGAGCGGATTTATGGACAATGTCTCGAATGCAAGTAAGCCAAATCCACGACTCGGCCTCAAGGTAAGTATACCCCTCTTCCTACTCCTAGTGGTCCATGGATGGACATTTCTATGGATTTTGTATTAGGACTTCCTAGGACTAAAAGAGGACATGATATCATATTTGTGGTAGTGGATAGATTTTCTAAAATGACTTATTTCATTCCATGCCATAAATGTGATGATGCATCCGATGTAGCATCCTTGTTTGTCATTAATGTGCTTAAATTGCATGGAGTCCCTCAAACTATTGTTAGTGATAGGGATTTCAATTTTCTTAGCCATTTTTGGAAGTGTTTATGGGGTACACTTGGTACCAAACACATGTTCTCTACTTCTTGTCACCCCCAAATGTATGGGCAAACCGAAGTAGTTAACTGAACTCTTGGAAGCATGCTTAGGTGTATGATTAGGGGCACCCCAACCACTTGGGAAGATCGTTTACCCTTGATAGAATTTGCATATAACCGGTCTTTTCACTCATCTATTGGAATGTCCCCATTTGAAATATGCTATGGCTTTAAGCCTTTATTTCCATTAACTATGACTCTTTTGTATAGCCATGTTGTTTTGATCCTAGATGCTAAAAAAAGAGCAAAGGAGATGATGAACATTCATTCCAAGGTCAAAGAGGCCATTGAAAAGAACAATTCAAAGGTGGCTAACCGAAAGAATCGTGGAAGAAAGGAAGCGATTTTCAACCCGGAAGATTGGGTGTGGGTTCATTTCTGAAAGGAGAGGTTCCCACAAGTTAAAAAAGGAAAGCTAAGCCCAAGGGGAGATGGACCCTTCAAAGTGATCAAGCGGATAAATGACAATCCATACATGATTGACTTACCAAGTGAGTATAATGTTCATAATATTTTCAATGTTAGTGATCTTTCTCCTTGTGTTGTAGGTGATCCATTGGATTCGAGGACTAATCATTTTCAAGAAGGGGAGGATGATACTAGATTGGAAAGCATGGATGGTACTATCTTGGATGGCACTTATCCTTCAAGGCCTTTCACACGTAGTCAAGCTAAAGAGATCCAAGACCTTCAAGCAATATTCATGAAAAGGGAAGCATTGGAGAAGCTTGAAGAATCCCAAAGGAAAGCATACAATCTGTGGGTGGTCCATTAAAGTGAGGTAGAAGGAGGAATTCAAGAATTCCCAAAAGAAGGCAACAAAACAAGGCCCTTACTTCATTAAGGGCAAAATTGTAATAGCTAGTGTCTTCTTATTTCCTAGTATAAGTAGTAACTTTTCTTCATTTTGGAAGACTAGTTTTGAACATTGAAGATTCTATTCTAAATTTGTAGTTTGTAGCTATTATAGTACTTGGTGAAATTCCCTTAAGGAATTAGTGGGTAATTAGGTGAACTCTCTTAATTGTTGGAAGACTTCTCTTGCTTAATTAATCGAAAGTTTCCCATTTGTGGAATTCCTTATTTCCTTGATTAATTGAGTTGGTTTAATTTCTAGTTAGTGGAAGTCAATTGGGAGGTGAGTGTTCTAGCTCCTTGTTTCCCATAATTTCACTTGCTAGTTCTTAAATTCACATATCTTTTCCTTCTTTCCTTCGTGTTTGTTTGATTTCCGTTATCACATAGCGTATGCTTCCAGACAGCTTAAGGTCTATGAGAAGAACTACACGACTCATGACCTCAAGCTTGCAGCTGCTGTGTTTGCCTTAAATATCTGGAGACACTACTTATATGGTGTTCGTGTTGATGTATTCACAGATCATAAGAGCCTCCAGTATGTGTTCACCCAGAAAGAGTTGAATCTTCGTATGAAGATATGTCTTGAGTTCCCCAAGGATTATGATATGAATGTGCTCTACTATCCGGGTAACGCCAATGTAGTGGATGATGCCCTCAGCAAACTGTCCATGGGTAGTGTGTCACTTGTTGAGGAAAAGAAGAAATAATTAGCTAAAGATGTTCATCGACTTGCTCGCTTAGGCGTTTGCCTTATGGACACGTCAGAGGGTGGTGTGATAGTCAAGAATGGAACAGAATATTCATTAGTAGTGGAGGTTAAGGAGAAGTAGGATAGTGATCCCATATTGCTTCAACTGAAGGGTACAGTTCATCAACAGAGAGTTGAGGTTTTCTCCCAAGGGGGAGATGGTGTGCTTCATTATCAGGGTCGCTTATGTGTTCCTAAGGTTGTGAGTTGAGGTAGCAGATCCTTATAGAAGCCTATAATTCCAGATATTCCATTCATCCAGGTGCCACTAAGATGTACCGTGATCTACGAAAAGTCTATTGGTGGAACTGCATGAAGAGGGACATCACAGATTTTGTGGCTAAGTGTCCCAAATGTCAGCAGGTTAAAGTAGAACATCAGAAACCAGGAGGTGTGACTCATGAGATTAACATTCCTACTTGGAAGTGGGAAGTGGTTAACATGGATTTCATTACGGGATTGCCTTGTACTCGCAGAAAGCATGACTCCATTTGGGTGATAGTGGACAGAGTCACTAAGTCAGCTCATTTCTTGGCAGTCAAGACTACCGATTTAGTGGAGAATTATGCCAAACTCTACATCAGCGGATAGTCAGGTTAGATGTCCTCAGTTTACATCTCATTTCTGGAAGTCTATTCAGAAGGGTCTTGGTACTTAGGTGAATCTCAGTACGGCATTTCATTCGCAGATGGATGGTTAGGCAAAATGTACCATTCAGACCTTAGAAGACATGTTAAGGGCATGCGTTATCGATTTCAAGGGTAGTTGGGATGATTACCTACTTCTCATAGAATTTGCCTACAATAAGAGCTTCTCCAGTATTTAGATGGCCCCATATGAGGCACTTTATAGGCATAGATGCAGATCACCCGTTGGTTAGTTTGAAGTAGGTGAAGCAGCCTTGATTGGGCCAAATTCGATTCATGAGGCTATGGAGAAAGTTCAACTTATTAGGGAGAGATTAAAAATAGGTCAGAGTCATCAGAAGTCCTATGCAAATGTGATAAGAAGGGACTTAGAGTTCAAAATTGATGATTGGGTTTTTCCTGAAAGTGTCACCTATGAAGGGAGTGATGAGATTTGGCAAGAAAGGGAAGCTCAGTCCCAGGTATGTAGGTCCTTACAGAATCCTGAAAAGGGTTGGTAATGTGGCTTATGAGTTAGAGTTGCCAGCAGAGCTAGCAGCGATTCATCCAGTCTTTCACATTTCCTTGTTGAAGAAGTGTGTGGGTGATCCAACATCGATAGTACCTCTTGAGAGTGTGGCGGTGAAGGATAGCCTCACTTATGAGGAGGTTCCAGTTGAGATTCTTGTGTCAGGTTTGTAGGTTGAGAAACAAGGAAGTCGCTTCAGTAAAAGTTTTGTGGAGGAATCAGTCCGTAGAGGGAGCTACTTGGGAAGAAGAAGCAGTCATGATGTCCAAGTACCCTCACCTCTTTCCTTCCGCTTCAGTTTCAGCTTGAGGTAATAGTTCTTCTCCAGTCTCTCAGTTTACTCTTGTGTAAATCAGTCTTAGTACATTGTTCCTTTAGTTATCCTTGCATTTCAGCACATTTGCATGTTCATGGAACTCAGTTCAGTCATACATCAATTTCTAGTACTCAGTTGGTAGGGATTGCAGCTCCTTCCCTCCAAAATCATCTTAGTTAACCTTCATTCGAGGATGAATGATCCCAAGGGAGAGATATTGTAACACCCCAGAACTTCCAAGCCCAGACTTAGCTCAGAAAGCCTGAAACAATCCAAAAATTTCAACTGTCAGAAACCATGAGTCAGTCCTACGAGTTGTGGAAGGTTCCATGAGTCGTGGAATGTACCCGTGGAATCATATCAGAGGGCTGACATTCCCTCTGAGAATCACAGACTGGTTCCATGAGCCGTGGAAGTTTCCACGAGCCATGGGATCCATCCATGGAACTCAGACCTGAGGGTCATCAAATCCCCTAGGAACTACGAGCAGGTTCCATGAGCCGTGGCTGGTTCCATGAGCCGTGAACTTGGCTCGTTATTATCAGACCCGCAACCTAGAAGAGCGTCCATGAACCACGATAGGGTTCCACGAGCTGTGGAACTTTCCACGATCCGTAAGACCCATCCGTGGAACTTGAGACGTGGATTTTTTAGCAGTTTTTAAGTTAATTTCTTAGGGGTATTTTAGACCTTTCCTTTATATTTTAGATTCAACTATAAATAGTCTTAGGCTTATTTTATTAAGTCTTATCCCCCAAAACAAGTCAGATTCTCTAAGTTAAATACTAAAATAGAAAAGAAGAATCTTCTCCAAAGTTCCAGGCCTAGGGTTCTCTCCTCCAAGCTTCAACTTCAGTTTCTTGCATGGATTTTCTTCACCAGGTATGTGGGATTTCACTAGTGTATTCCTTCTACCCACTAGGTCCCTAGAATTCAACCAGTTCTTTCAGTTCTCCATGATTGATTAGACCTAGGGTTCATAAACCTTAGAGTTCTCTTTACCATTCAGATGTTATAATTTATATGATGCTTAGTTAATGTTTCTTGAAGAATTGTTACAGTTCATGTATAGAATTCAGAACCCTAGTCTATGAAATGTTCAGTACTTCATAAATTATGCATGTTAGGCAGGTCAGTCAGATAACCATGCTTCAGAATTTCAATGCCATAACCTTCAGTATGTTTATGGGCATTCTCATATTGTATCAGTATTTAAGATATCTAGTGTTATAGTTGCATGTTTGTGTACGTTCAGTTTGGAGTAAACTTACCATTGAGCGAACTAAGTGATGAAGGCTCACCCATCAGCTTTAGGCTGAGACCTTTAGTAGCAATCCCTGAGTTCCAGAACTATGGCGCCACCGTAGGTTCTAAAGGGGTCACCCGTCAAATTAGGCTTGACACCCTTGTCCCTTGTGGATATCATTTAGTGGATCCACATCAGATTTGTTCGTACCTTTGACAAGGTATGAACACCCTCCTATCCAAGTTTACATGTTGGCCCCATAGTTAGCTCAACTTAGGGTATGTCGGTTAGTAATATCTCCCACAGTCAGATTCACGTTGCATTGACCATGTACTCAGCATTTATTTTAGTATTCAGTTCAGCAAGTTATATTCATGATTTGAACTTGGTTATTGTATTCAGTTCAACTCTCAGTTATATTTTAGTGTACCTCTTTCTATGTTTAGTTCTTTAGTGCCCAGCTTAGTACCTATCATGCATGCTCAGTACATTCAAAGTACTGACACATACTTTTGTGCTACATTGTTTCATGATGTAGGTTCAGGCGCTCAGCATCCAGACTGCGCTTAGTTGACTTTCAGTCCATACTCAGCAACTTAATTGGTGAGTCCTCCTAGTTCGAGGATGATAGACATGCTTTACATTCAGTCTTTATCTTTCAGTTTTCAGTCTTATTAGAGTTAGCTGGGGGCATGTCCCAGCAACTCATATCAGTTAGAGGCTTTCAGACATAGACTATATTTCAGCAGTTGTTAGTGTTGTTTTCATTTGGCACTATGCTATTTATATTTAATTCAAGTATTCAGATATTTTGGTTCTTCCCCATTTCAGTTGTTAAATGGTCTTTAGCTTCCGCACAGTACCTGTTTTCAAATTTGAGCTTGTATCGATATGTCATGCCATGGGTTAGCTTGGAACCACTTGTGACACTAAGCACCTGTTGCATTCAGGGGGTAGCTTTGGGGCGTGACAGAAGGGCAAGTGCAAATTTTTGGAACTTTGATTTTCTCCAATGAATTTCAGGTTCTAACTTCTATGTTTCTTTTCTTTGATTCTTCTTATCATCTACAAATCTTAAGACTAATAAACAATAGGTAATTGGTCTACTTAGTTGTGATTAGCTCTCTTGTGTCCATTTTCATTTCGTGCCAATTTTTGTGAGCTTTTATTATTTAAGCAATTGTTGAACATTTCTTGGGTCCTTCCTTTTAATTTTTGAGTCATCCATCTTTTGAGTGACAAGAATCCACTCCTCCACAAAGGATAGGTGACCTTGTGACTTTATTGAGTGAAGGAAGTAGGAATAGCAATGGGGTGGGTTCTACGTAAACCCACATAAACCCGCAAAGACTTTAACCCGCCCTACCCTACTCCGCATAGCATAATTTATGATTTTCAATCTATCCCACACTACCCCACATAAACTCATCCCGTATAAACCTGCCTCGCATAGTTTACTATTTTTCTTATAAAAAGAAGAAGTTTGCACTAGTTATACTTCTTTCCACCTCGATCTAAGTTTTAATTTCACTTGCATATTTTTATATTTCAACTTACTTCTAATTCTTTTAGTTTGAGTTTTATTCCTGGGATTTAAAAACCAAATACTTAAAACTTTTTTAAAAATAAAAATTCACTTTTAAATATGTCAATGTATGTACCGGAGTTACATATCAATACATAATGAAAATTTCATTACATTGATCTATTTACCAATTTAAAAGGTCTCTGTAGGATTAACTTCTAATTTATGTAAAAAAGTGAATATTGACAATTGAAAATCATATCATATGGAATGTTCAGTGTAATTTGAAGATATGAAAAATAGTAAAATATCACTGACTGGGAGTCTAATTTATTCTTAAGTAAGATTGGTTATATCATATTAAGCAGAATAAACAAGTCTAAACAACATTATTTACAAGAAATTGATTAGCTTAATTTTTTTTATTCCCAACCACAACCCGCCCTGCCTAATTTTAAAAAAAAGAATATTTAAGCTCGCCCTGCACCTTGCAAAAATTCTAACCCACCCTGCCCCACAAATGCTGAAACCTACCCCACCCCGCACCTTCACCTCCCTATTTACATCCCTAGAAGGAAGTTGACTATCAATCTTGGGAAGAAACATAGAAGGTAAGGTGTGAGATACTTTACTACTAATCTCGTTTGTTGAGTTTTACAGGTTCAATGTCTAAAGCAATTAATTATTCTCATGAAGGGGAGGCTTGGTGTTATGGATGGAAGACTTGGTATCTTGGAGGATAGGTCGGTAAATGTTGAGGTTTCCCACCAGCTTGAATCACCTCACTCTACTCACTGGTCACGAGCAAATAGGAAAACAAATTCCTCAATGACTATTACCTCGGGGCAACCAGACGAGTTATGCTACCCCCAAGTCACTCAAAACCATATCCCACATACCCAACAACCTCCTCTCTAAACATCTAAGTTTCCAAACTTATACGACCATGACTATCACAACCCCTACAAAGCTATTCATAAGGAACCAAGCCAAAGAACTCCAATCTTTACAAGTTATATTCATGAAGAAAGAGGCTTTCGAGACCATTGAAGAATGTAGATCAAGGATCTTTGACTTGTGGATGATCGCATGGAAAAGGGGCTGAACAAAGCTTTTACCTTGAGGTATGACCAGCGGTGCATTGGGCACTTCCACTGATGCATTTTGCATAAGGATTTTGCACATCATGTGCATCAGGCACAATGCCTTGTATGTTTGGCATCAGCCTCGACACATGGTCTATCATGGGCCGAATTTAGAGTCTTCTAAGGTCACTTTTTGACCTTTTATTGTACAAGGCAAACACTATAAATACATGTCTTAGTCATTTACCTTCAATAGATTTTGATGAATATTGAATATTTCTTTGAAAGCTTGTAGTTACTAAATTAGCTTGTAGTTTTGGTTGGATTCCTAATTGGTTACTCTAATTGTAGAAATCTATTGAGTGGATTCCTAATAGTCTATTAGGTGGATTTCTAATAGGTAGTTGAGTGATTAAGGGAGGATTCCTTTGATTGCTTGTTAACTTATTTGCTTAATTAATCATAGAGTCATCCATTTGTAAATTCATTTATTTGTCTCTTTGTTTTGATTGAGGGATTATTGTTTGTTGAACAAGTTCAATTGGAAGATAAAGGTATAATGTCCTTTGTTTCCCATAAACTTGGTTAATTGGCTTTAATCCACATATATTTTGTTTATTTAATTTTTGCATTTGGATTTTGATTAATCTCCCTAATCAAGATCTTATCATTTGGTATCAGAGCTTAGATTAAAGGATTATTCTCACAATTCTTAATCCTAGGTTCATAAATCTGAAAATTTAAAAATAATTGGAAGAAAAACATTTTTGAAAAATTTTACAAATTTTTTTGATCTAGTGTTTTGTTTGAAAATCTGATACTAGAATTGTGTTCTCTAGTATCAATTAAGTCTAGATCTGTGATTTGAGCTTGTTTGGAGTTGAATTGAAGAAGTCACCATTGTTGGGTGAAGAAGCTTGGAGAAACGTTCAAGATCTGGGTTGATTTGAGACTTCAAACATATTAGGCTTTGATCTCCTAGTCATAAGGAGCTTGAATCTCAAATTTGAGAGGATTCAGTCAAGGTTTGAAGGATCTACCATTTTTGAAGTTTGAAGAACTTGAAGAACACAAAATGGGACTATTTAATTTGAATTTATTTGATTCTAATTTATATCGGGCTTTGTTCTCTATATCGAGGAGAGGCTACATTTCTAATTTGGAGTCATTCTGAGTTAAATTGAGAGAGTTGGAAATTTGAAATTCATAGGTGTTCTTGGTGTTCTTCAAGGTGTTGTTGAAGAAGAAGGTAAATTAAAAGGTGTTTGATCCAAAGAAGAAGTAAAGAAAAAGGGTACTTGTGTTTGTAGAAAAGAGAATTTACCAAAAAGGGAAAGTACTAGGAGGAAAAAGTACAAAAATCTGAAAAATGAGTATAAAAAGAAAAAGCTACAGTGTTCTACCTAGGGAAGGTGCCAAGCAAGTGCATTGGGAACTTTTCTTGGTGCGAAATGCACCAGAACTTTGCCCCAGGTAGGTCAACAATCTGTTTTGGGGTGCGAATTGGAGGTGTGACGGGCACTCTTCCTTGTGCGAATCGCATCAACCTGGGCACGAGCTAAAAGTTAAAGAACCAGTTTCTTCCATCAAATCTCAGGTTTAATCTTCCTTGTTTATTTCTTTGATTCTCTTATCATATAGAAATCCTAAGACTAGTTAACAATAAGTATTTGCTCTACTTAGTTGTGATTAGCTCTATTTGTGTCTGTTTTATTTCGTACCAATTTCTTGTGAGCTTTTATCATTTGATCATTCGTTGGAAACCTTCTTGGCTCCATCTATTTGATTTTGAGTCTCCTTCTTTCGAGAAACAAGAATCCATTCCTCCACAAAGTATAGGTGACTTGTGACTTGGTTGAGCAAAGGGAGTTCACTATCAATCGTGGAAGATGCATAGAAGGTAAATCGAGCATTCATATACGAGAGAGTGAGGAACTTTATTACTAACCTCGTGTGTTGAGTTTTGCAGGTACAAATGTCTAAAGCACTGGATTGTGCTCATGAAGGAGAGAGTTCCTTTAACATTGAGGCAGCCTTTGTCTCAATCACAAGGCAAATTGCGAATATAAATGGGAGCATAGCTAATATGAATGGAAGGATGTATCGTATGGAGGATAGGATGGTGAATGTTGAGAGTCCTAATTAGGTGAACTCACCTCATACCACTCATGGTTCGGGAGAAAATAGGAACACGAGTTCCTCAATAACAATTACCCTGGGGCATGCACATGAGTTATGCAACCCTCGAAACAATCCAAACCCCACCCCACAAATCTAACAATTCTCCTACCCGATGTCTAACTTTCTGAAAAATGTTAGATAATTCTACACACATCCAAATTACCTACTACAAGAGGAACGTCCTTTTGTAGCAAACCAAAATTGAACTCTACTTCAAAATGCATCACATCCTAACTTTCATGTAACACATAACCAAAACCAAGAGCCTTACCAAGATAGCCAACACAATCCACTCTACGAAGAGTATAATGAAATGATTACTAATCGAAACTATTATGGACCTCAATATGGTGGAAGACAAGGTTATGATGCACTAATAAATCGAGTGCAACCTGGAGGTTATGGTCAGAATCAAGGTGCCAGATGGCAAGATAATGGAGATCGAGGAGAATGGTTTGATGATCGCCATTGTGATCATTATGGTAATTGGGGAGAAAGATATGGTGGTCACTATGATGATCGCCATGGTGATCATTATGGTAATTGGGGAGAAAGATATGGTGGTCACTATGATAATAGATATGGTTATCGTCAAGGGGATTATGATGACCATGATAGAGGATTGCATACCATCAAGGTTACTCTTCCAACATTCAAAGGTAGTAGTGATCCGGAAGAATTCCTTGAGTGGAGGTTGCAAAGTGAAATGATATTTCTCACCAACAACATTTTGGATGCTTTGAAATCCAAATATGCCATTACTTAATTTGAGGGGTATGGGGTATGCATCCACATGATACTAGTCCAAAGAGAGAGAACGAGCCTGAGATCTCATTCATGATTAGCCTACATGGCAAGAATTGCTAGCTCTAATGGAAGTGAGGTATGTTACACCTACTTATCATCAAGAAGTTCTCAAGAAGGTGTACATGCTTTGACAAGATGCCAAAATTGTTGAAGAATATTATGATGAGTTTGAGAGTTTGAGGATGAAGTACAAGCTTGAGGAACCTATATTGAACATGGTGATTTAGTTTATTGCCAACTTGAGACAAGACATCTCCAAACCCATGAGACTTCAACACTATGCTTAGTCTAGAGGAGGCTTTTCATGATGTCTCTACGATTGAAAGGGACTTGAAATAAGAGAAAGCATAAAAGTCCAAGCTTATCTGAACTTCATCATGGAGAAAGAGCGAAGAGAAGTGAAAGTCGTCGTCTATACAAGAAAAATCGAAAGGTAAGGGTCAAGCTACTCAAGCTAAAGCCAACTACAAGGTGAAAGGGGACGACAAAGCTAAAGGAGGTAATCTTGTTAAAACTAACATTTCTCGTCCTTCTACTATTCAATGCTTTAGATGTCAAGGTAGATGACACATTGCAAGTGAATGTCCTAATAGAAGACCCATTATGGCTTTGTTTAATGGATATTGTATGGATAATGAGGAGGAGTGTGAGGGAAAAAGAAAGAACTATGAGCTTAATGAAGAAGAACCATTGGGTTGTGATGAAGAGAAATTACAGGAAAATGTGAATTTTGCTCATATCTTGAGAAGAGGAGAACTTCTAGATTGTGAAGATGGTAAGCCTATGGTTAGGCAAGAGGAAGAAGCCTCGAGTATTGATGTTAAGCCTTTGCAAGTGAATGTCAATTTATCATGCATCATGAGACAAATCATGGGGATCCTTGATAAATAAGATCTTGACCAAAGAGAGAACTTGTTCCATGCTCGTTGCAAGATCATGGATAAGGTATGTGCTACTATCATTGATAGTGAAAGTTGTACAAATGTTATTAGTAAAACTTTAGTTGAACGAATGCAACTTCCGAGTGAGAAGCATCCTTTCCCCTATAAGTTACAATGGCTCAATGACAATGGTGAGATAAAGGTGACCAAGAAAGCAACCACAAGGTTTGGCATTGGCAAGTATCAAGATGAGATTCTATATGATATTGTGCCCATGCTAGCATGTCATATGTTGTTTGGTAGACCATGACAATTTGATAGGGATGTGCAGCATCATGGGAGGTCTAACAAGTACTCATTTGTATTTGGAGGACAAAAGCTTACACTTGCACCCTTGACACCCTATCATGTGAGTAAGGATTATATAATAATGAAAGAACTTTGAGAAGCGATTCGAAGGGAAGAAATTGAAAAGAATGAGAGAATTATTGCTTGTGCATAAAAAGGTGGACTTGGATAATGAGGAAGATGACTTTCTTGTGAATATTGAGCCAACTAAATGCTTGAAAGACATGGATGAGGAACACTCCTTAGTAGGACTCATCACCATGGAGGTTGTAGTGTACATTAACCAAGGTACTAGCATTTTTCCTAGTACCAATTCTTCTCTTTTGCAGGATCATAAAGGATGGTTTTCCAATGAGGTTTCACAAAGTTTACCTCACGAAGATGAAATGACAAGTATCATGGGATCCGACTCTAAGGATTCAAACTTGAGAGATACAAGAGAGGACCAATCCTATTAGTCCAAGATGATTTTTGAGATGGGAATGCCTTGCAAACCAAGGTTGGAACATGAGCATGTCAAGGTGGCCTCTCCAACCCAAGATATGTACCCATCCCCTTTGATTTAAAGTGACCCTTGGAGACATAATGACATTGATGTTGTGGTAGGTAGACTCTTGAGAGTAGGTTCTGATATTCCCTAACATGAACATGTTAATATCTCGCATCTTACATCTTTGTTTGATGCAAATGTGCTTAATTTGCATGGCACCCGAGTTTGGTTGCCAAGTCTATGTGTTGTTTGTTGAAGAGTCCATGTGGTACAATTAGTACCAAGATCATGATACCAACTTCTTGTTACCTCCATATGGGTTGACAACTTGAAGTGTTAAGTTGGACTCTTGAGAGCATACTTGAGCTCTTGATTGAAGGGTACTAATAAGTCGGTAATCTACCAACTTATTGATCATATATACATGAATTATTGCTACGTTTTAAATCAATTTAGAGGTTCTTATGGCCTTTATTGATGTCTATGCAGGTACTTTGAATAGGAGAGGAGAAACAAGGATATAGACCCAAAAAGAGCCAAAAAAGAGCTAAGTGTAAAGAGTTGAGAAAAGCTGGAAAATATGCTGAGAGGTGCGGTGGCTATACAACACGCACAAGCCGAGGTGTGGTCCCCATATCCTTCGTATGATGCTACAAAAATGACTGAAGATTCTTCTAAGGAATGCGGTCACCATGCGACGTGCACATCTCGTGGTGCAAAATGCAGCATCTGTTGCACAAAGCCTACTTAAGCGGCTAAGGTCACTGGTCAACCTGAAGCAGGTGTGCGACCCGCACACTATGACATGTGAATTGTATGCCGCATCGCACACCACCCGGAGGACAATTTTGTCCTAAATTTATGTGATGATTTTGTAAACACTTTTCTCCATCTCCATTGAGAGAGGGTTTTCAATCTAATATTTTGGTTAACAAATTATGTACCTAATTTGACTCTACAACATGAGAATCAACTACAATGGATTGGAATTTGATTTACCCAGCTGCTATATCTTCTCCCCCTTCTATGAGTGGCTAATTTCTCTTGTCTAGGGGTGTATTGATGATGGGCATGTAGCTAATGGGTGTGGGTGTTTCTAATTTGCTTTTATAATTGCTTATCTGATATGGGTCTAGTAATTGCACCTTGATTTAATCTAAAAATTTGTGGTTGCAAACATGAATTTACCTTACTTGGCTATATAATTGCTCGAGAGAGAATTTTGTAGTTGTGGATGTGAAATTGCTAGTGGGTACTTGAGAATTAACTTAGATTGGAGGTTAGACATACCTCCAATCACAGAACATCCCATTTAAGGGTTCGAGCTAGAGATAGGATGACCTCCCCAAGAAAATGTTGGTTGGTTATTTAGCACACCGAATGATGTTCTAACTGAAATCATCGGATATGTGGAATTTGATCGATAGATAGCACTCCACACTTATGACAAATGTTACCCGTGTCAATAGGTAAGAATTTAACTGAATTAGTGACTACCCTATCCTATAGTGAATGCCCATCGGAAATGCACCCCTAGTCATCTAGTTCTTATTGGTACACCCATCTCGATTTTATAGTTTTTATTTGAATTGAGTTAGTAGTGACAAGTTTCCCAATTCCCCCCATTTTATTGTTTGGTTTTTTTGAACAACTACTCTTACTTTGAAATCGCTTTGCACAATCTCTAATGAGATAAATCAGGTCTCTTGGGTACAACCCTGACATCTATTGGGTTTATAAATTTTTGTTTTGACTACGCGATTGCTGTGACCTCCTACTTAGAGAGCATGATTTGAGCGTTTATCAAAAATGTCGTCGTTGCCGGGGACTTGAGTATTAGGTAGTTTTTGATTGTTATTGTGAAGTCAACTTGAGAGTGCTTGTTTCCTTTTATTTTTTGTTGTTTTTGAGTGTTGATTGAGCAGGTTAGCTATGGAAGAAGTCGAGGATAATGAGAGCATTGGCGACTTCAAAAATGCCAACGCTGCTGAGCCAATGATGCACGGAGGTGTAGGTGCAATCCGCCTACCCCCATGGTGGGAAATGATGTCTTTCATGTGAAAAACACCATGATCCATTTGATACAAATGAAGGGTCTATTTAGTAGAGCTGCCCATGAGGATGCCAACCGACATATTCAGAACTTTGTGGAGATTTGCCAACCATACATGATCCACAATATCTCCCAAGAGTCCATCCGATTGTTCTTATTCCCTTTATTTTTGACGGGGAAAGCCACGGTATGGTTGGAAGAATTGCCGAATGGATTTATCATATCTTGGGCTGAGTTGGTTGAGGCATTTAGCTCGAGATTCTTTCCTCCATCTCGAATAATGAAGTTAAGAGATAAGATTACCAACTTTTGGCAGTTTCTAGACGAGCCTCTTCATGAAGTTTGGCTACGATTCAAAAAGAAGCTTCTATTATACCCAAACCATGAGTTGTCAGACAATGTATTGCTTCAAAGCTTCTACCGGTCATTGAACTCCACGAACAAATCAGTGGCTGATAATCTTGGAGGTGGAACCTTCATGGACCTTGAGTTTTACATTGCCTTAGAGCTATTAGAACGAATGGTCAAGACCAATCAAGCTTGCCATATGAGAGAGGCAGAGGTGTCAACTTCAGGAATGCCCTCAACAACCTTGACAAATGAAACAAAGAGAAAAGATGATGAGCGAGATGAAGCTTTGGCTAAAATGATGACACAAATTGACTTGATGGCCAAGCATGTGATGGGAGCTGGTGTTAAGAAGGTGAATGCAGTGAGTACACCGGAGGTTGAGGTTAATAATGTGGAGCTTATGACTGAGATTGATGGTAAGCTATGCTACGTGTCAGCAGGTTTTTGCCCCGGGTATTATCTCCCAAGGGAGGAGAATCAAGGTTGGATTAGAGACAAAGAGTGGCATGTAAATTGACATGAAAGAGATAAAGACGGTGATCGCTTCAATCACCGGAGCTCGAATCCTTACATCCCCCTAAACAAATCTGATTCTCTCTACCAACCGGGCATAAGCAATCCCGGCCAATTCAAGATAGAGGACATGGTGTCCTTGGTTTATAAAAAGGTGGATAACATAACCTCGAGAGTAAGTGAGTTAAAGAGAGAGGTCTCTACACTTCACCAAACAGTGAGCTCCTATAGTGCCTCGATCAAACATCTTGAGGCCCAAATGACCCACCTATCAAGCCAAATGAACACACGGATGAAGGGAACGCTGCCTAGCGACATCGTCAATAACCCCAAAAATGAATAAGGATTGAGATAACATCGTCCTGCCACGACGTTAAATCAAGCGCTGCTTGGGAGGCAACCCAAGTTTATTTCTTTATTTTTGGTTATTGTTTGTTGGTTTTCATATTGTGTAGAGAATTCATGGAATGGAAACATGGACAAGGAAAAACAAGGCAAAAATGTGTCGTGCAGTGGACAGTACAGATAACACAAGTAATTGTGCATGTTGCACAGCCCACCGCACACCAAAACTGAAGGCCTGGAGAAAAATTGAAAAAAATAGAGGTGACATGCATTGTGCTGTGCGGATTGTATAAACCCAAGTGTGCGTCGCACCTCCATCGCATAAGGAAACAGATGTCTGGGCAAACCCAGGGGAGAAAAAAGGAGGCATGTGCGATACACCATGCGGTCCGTACCTTGCCTGGTGCAAATCGCATGTCACGATGCACAGGAGGTAAATTTGAATTTTTAATTGACCTAACCCATTGACCGACCCGACTCGAAGATGACCCGGCCGACTCTTCTTCTTCTTTTCTTTTAAAACTGCCTCTTTTTTTTTTTTCCACCATTTTCTCCGTAACACTCACAATCCTCCACCAAAATTCTCTCCAAACCCCTCAAACTCCCATAAATCCTTCTCCTCTTCTTACCCAATCTTCTCCACCACTTCTCCACGTTGCTGCCATTATTCTTCGGGAGGTCTTGTGGGTCACCATTGTTGGAATTCAAAAAACATCGATTTCTGTTCTCCCCTTCTTAATCTTCATTTGTGGTAAGTTCCCCGATGTTAAATAGTGTTTTAATGATTGTTGGGAACTCATAGTGTGAAGCATGCTTAGTAGATTAGCCATGTTGATAATGGGTGAGATCCAAAAATTTGGGTCCCCAATTTTTAGTGTAATGATGAAATATTTTAATGTCAACTTGGTAGATTGTAACTCTTAACTATGCATATTGATTGGAAGTAATGTTTAGCCATAATATCTATGATAGGGTGAAGTATGAGTAACCCACTTGTGACTAGTTCTTGATTTGGCCCGATGATAGATTGGGTGACGTCGTTCTTAAGGGCAAGTCATTGTTAGTCATGAGGTTTTGTTTGATAAGTGATAATTGAGGCTGAATGTTGTTGATCGTATGCCTATGATCCTGATTGAAAATCTAGTTGGGGTGTATGATCTTGTGCGGGGAGGAGGTTAATTGTTGATATGCTTATTGGTGCCCATTGTTGCAAGGAGGGTTTAATGTTCCCGATGATAGACAGGGTAACGTCCATCTTAAGGAAAGTCATTGAGTACTTTCTTGTTGGTTTTGTGTCAATGGAAATCCGGGGAAGTCTGAGTACCCGGAAGTTATGGTCATGAATCCCCTTGCCCCTCTTTGTTATTATGAATTGGTTGCATGTGGTGCTAAGTGTTGAAGCACATCTTTCTCTATGGATCATATGCATAACTCACAAGAACACAAGGAACCAAAAATTCCATTTATACCTTTGTGCATTTCGCATACGATGCATAGATCTTTACATGCGGGTCGCACAAGGCATCACACCAAGTTGAAAAGAAATTGCAGAACACTGACTTGAGGGGATAAGCTTGATGCAACAAGCTCTTCTGATGGTGCGGATCGCACCAGCTTTGCACTTCAGTAGAAATATTTCCTGAAGGTACAATTGGCTTGTGCGATAGCACTTGCGACACACACTCTTCCTAGTGCGTTTTGCATATGGTTCGCACAAGACAATAGACACCTACTTTGATTTATAATCTGTTGCATTCCACCCTTAGTAGATTTTGTTTTGTTTTTGTCTCACAATCTTTCAATGCAGACTATGTCTTCTAGCAAGCAAAGAGCTGCTGAAGAGTCAAGGCTCCACTTCGGAATAGAGGGCATGAAAGCTCTCTACAAATGGGACAAAGATAGAGGATTCAATGAGGAGCAAAGTTTTATCTCGGGAGAGATCAGAGATAAACTACCAAACATGCACCGACAGATGGCTGAGTAAGAGTGGCACCCCTTTTAGGATGTACCCAGGGGGTATTATAAGGAAGTGGTGCGGAAATTCTTCGCGGCATATCAGGCTACCCAAGACTCCAAAAGATACAAAGGGCAAGCGGCGAAATTCCCCAACTTGAATTCAGTCATAGTCAGAGGCAAGAAGGTTAGCATCACCCCCGCTACTATAAATGCTATCTATTAGGGCCAAGCAATTGACCCTACACCATCCCTCATGGCTAAATTGGTGGCCGATCCAAAGCCATATCAAGAAAAAGCCCTAATCATTGCTCGAGATGTTCCTTCTTGGTCCCTTGTGGGGGGTGATATCCCAAGAAAAATGTTGCACTTTGAAGCCTGACTGTGGTATGATCTAGTCCATGAATTATTGCTATGTTTTGAATTGATTTAGAGGTTCTTATGGCCTATATTGATGTCTATACATGTACTTTGAATAGGAGAGGAGAAACAAGGATATGGACCAAAAAAGAGCCAAAAAAGAGCTAAGTGTGAAGAGTTGAGAAAAGCTGGAGAATCTACCGTGAGGTGCAATGGATGTGCGATATGCACAATCTGAGGTGCGGTCCACATATCCTCCACATGAAGCTGCAAAGATGACTGAAGATTCTACTACAGAATGCAGTCGCCATGCGACGTGCACATCTCGTGGTGCGAAATGCAGCACCTGTCGCACAAAGCCTACTTAAGCAGCTGAGGTCACTGCTCAACCTGAAGCAGGTGTGTGACGAGCACACTACAACGTGTGAACCGCATGCTGCATTGTATACCACCCGGAGGGCAATTTTGTCCTAAATTTATGTGATGATTTTGGAAACATATAAAAGGCAATTTTAGGCTTGTTTTGTATATACAATTTTGAGCAGAGAATTTCAGTAGAGAACTTGAAGATATTTTTGGTATGTAAACACTTTTCTCCATCTCCATTGAGTGAGGGTTTTCAATCCAATCTTTTGGTTAACAAATTATGTACCTAACTTGACTCTAGAACTTGAGAATCAACTACAATGGATGGGAATTTGATTTAGCCAGCTGGTATATCTTTTCCCCCTTCTATGAGTGGCTAATTTCTCTTGTCTAGGGGTGTATTGACGATGGGTGTGTAACTAATTGGTGTGGGTGTTGGTAATTCGCTTTTATAATTACTTATCTGATATGGGTCTAGTAATTTCACCATGTTTTTATCTAATAATTTGTGATTGTAAACCTGAATTTACCTTACTTGGCTATATAATTGCTCAAGAGAGAATTTTTTAGTTACGGATGTGAAATTGCTAGTGGGTACTTGGGAATCCACTTAGATTAGAGGCTGCATATAGCTCCAATCACGGAATCTTCCATTTAAGGGTTTGAGCTAGAGATAGGACGACCTCCCCAAGCAAATGTTGGTTGGTTAGTTAGCACAATGAATGATGTTCTAACCAAAATCATTGGATATGTGGATGTTGATCGAGAGATAGAACTCCACACTTATGACAAATGCTACCCGTGTCAATAGGTGAGAATTTAAGTTAATTAGTGACTACCCTATCCTATAGTGAATGCCCATCAGAAATGCACCCCTAGTCATCTAGATCTTATTGGTACGCCCATCTTGATTTTATAGTTTTTATTTGAATTGAGTTAGTAGTGACAACTTTCCCAATTCCCCCCATTTTATTTTTTGGTTTTGTTGAACAACTACTCTCACTTTGAAATCGCTTTGCACAATCTCTAATGAGCTAAATAAGGTCCCTTGGGTATGACCCCGTGATACCATATCACCCACCAACATTCATGCTAGACCTATACTTCAAGGTCTAGACAAGAGGAGCTGGGCCATACCCACCCTTAGAGCACAAAAAGAAGCTTAGAGGATCTTCTTTACACCTCAATTGGAACAAGCCAAAGATCTCCAAGCCTTACAAACTATATTTATGAAGAAACGGGCTTTGGAGACCATTGAATAATGTAGATCAAGGATCTACAGCTTATGGATAATCACATGGAGCAAAGACGAGATTGACAGAGTTTCTGCCTCATGGTGCGACCAGGGGTGCATTGGGAAATTTCCCTGGTGCGGCTCGTACCACCAAAGCATAAGACTGCCTTTGCTGATTCTATTTGGGAGGTGCGGAGCAAGGGGCGACACACACTCCTTGTTGTGCGGATGGCACATGAAAAGCACCTCAAGTGCGTTGGGCCCATGTTGGGCTATCTTTCAAGGTCACTTTTGGGCCTTTATGTAATAGCTATATATAGGGGTTCCCTTCCCTTAGCTAATCAGATTTTGATGAATATTGAATTGCTTTGAAAGCTTCTAGTTGATACTCTAGTTGGTATCCATTGGGTGTATTTCCCAATTAGTTAACTTAGCTTTGTAGAAATCTATTGGGTGGATTCCTAATAGTCTATTGGGTGGATTCCTAATAGGTAGTTGAGTGATTAAGGGTGGATTCTTTGATTGCTTGTTAACTTCTTTGCTTGATTAATCATATATTCATCTATGTGTGGATTCATTTGTTTGTCTCTTTGTTTGATTGAGGAATTATTGTTTGTTAATAAGGTTCAATTGGGAGGTGAGGGTATAAAGTCCCTAGTTGCCCATAAACTTGATTAACTAGCTTTAATTCACATATGTTTTGCTTATTTAATTTCCGCATTTGGGTTTCGATTAGTCTCCCAATCAAGATCTTATCATTTTGTATTAGAGCTTAGACTAAAGGATTGTTCCCATAATTCTTAATCCTGGTTCATAAATCTAAAATTTCAAAAAAATTGTGTGAAAAATGTTTTTAGAAAATTCTTACAAAATAATTGTTGATCTAGTGTTTTGTTTGAAAATCTGATGTTAGATTTGTGTTCTCGAATATCAATTGAGTCTAGATCTGAGATTTGAGCTTGTTTGGAGTTGAATTGAAGGTTACACTATTGTTGGCTGAACAATCTTGAAGAACAAGTTCAAGATCTGGGTTGATTTGTGACTTCAAACCTATTGGGCTTTGATCTTCTATTCATAGGGAGCTTGAATCTCAAATTTGGGAAAGTTTGGTTGAGGTTTGAAGGATCTACCATTTTTGAAGTTTGAAGAACTTGAAGAACACATATTGGGTCTCTTCAATTTGAAGTGAATTGGTTCTAATTTGTACCGGGCTTTGTTCTCTATATCTAGGAGAGGTAACGTTTCAAATTTGGAGTCAATCCGAGTTAAATTAAGAGAGTTGAAAATTTGAAATTCATAAGGTGTTCTTGGTGTTCTTCAAGGTCTTGTTGAATAAGAAGGTGAAATAAAGGAGTTGAATCAAAAGGAGAAGCAAAAGGAAAAGGTACTTGTGTTTGTACAAGACAAAATTTACCAAAAGGGGCAAGTACTAAGAAGAAAAGTACAAACAAAGCTGAAAAATGAGTACAAGGCGGAAGCTACAGCGTTCTCCCTGGGTAGATGCGAAGTGAGGTGCGACCAACACTTTTCTTGGTGCAAAATGCACCAACACTTTCTCTTGTGTGTTTTGCACATCGTGACGCACCAACGGACAGTTCCAAATCAAATTTGCTCCAACAAATCTCAGGTTTAATCCTCTTAGTTTCATTTCTTTGATTCTTCTATCATCTAGAAATCCTAAGACTAGTTAACAACAAGTATTTGATCTACTTAGTTGTGATTAGATCTTTTTGTGTCTGTTTCATTTCGTACCAATTTCTTGTGAGCTTTTATCGTTTGATCATTCATTGGAAACTTTCTTGGCTCCGTCCCTTTGATTTTTGAGTCGTCCTTCTTTCTAGAAACAAGAATCCATTCCTCCACAAAGGATAGGTGACTTGTGACTTGGTTGAGCAAAGGGAGTTCACTATCAATCCTTGGAAGACGCCCATGAGGTAAGTTGAGCGTTCACATACGAGAGGGTGAGGAACTTTACTACTAACCTCGTGTGTTGAACTTTGCAGGTACAATGTCTAGGGCACTTGATTGTGCTTATGAAGGAGAGAGTTCCTTTAATATTGAGGCGGCATTTTCCTCATTCACAAAGAAAATAGCAGATATGAATGGGGGTTTAGCACATCTAAATAGGAGCAAGGCTAATATAAATGAAAGGATGGATCGTATGGAGAATAAGATGGTGAATGCACAGAGTCCTAATCGGGTGGACTCAACTCATACCACTCATGGGTCAGGAGCGAATAAGAACACAAGTTCCTCGATGACTATTACCCCATGGCATGCACGTGAGTTATGCAACACCCAAAACAACCCAAGCCCCACTCCACAAATCCAACAACCATCTTTCCCAATGTCTAACTTTCCAAAGAATGTTAGACAAAGCTTCACTCATCCAAATTACCCGCTACAAGAGGAACGTCCTTTTGTAGAAAACTAAAACCAAACTCCACTTGGAAATGCATCAAATGCTAACTTGCAGGTACCACATAACCAAACCCAAGAGCCTTACCATGATAACCACCACAATCTACTCTACGAAGAGTTTGAGGGTGCAAATGCTAATGGATATTATGATAGACCTCAATATGGTGGACGACAAGTTTATGGTGCACCGAGATATCGAGTGCAACTCGGAGGTTGTGGTAGAACTCAAGGTACAAGGTGGAAATATAATGGAGATCGAGGTGAATGGTTTGATGATCGCCATGGTGATCATTATGGTAATCGGGGTGAAAGATATGGTGGCCACTATGATGATAGATATGGTTATCATCAAGGAGATCGTGGTGACCTGATAGAGGGTTGTACACCATCAAGGTTACTCTTCCAACATTCAAAAGTAGTAGTGATCCAGAAGAATTCCTTGAGTGGAGGTTGCAAAGTGAAAGGATCTTCCTCACCAATAACATTTCGAATACGTTGAAAGCTAAATATGCCATCACTCAATTTGAGGGGTATGCATCCACATGGTGGGAGTCCAAGGTGAGAGAACGAGCCCGAGATTTCATTTGTGAGTTGCCTATATGGCAAGAGTTTCTATCTTTGATGGAAGCGAGGTATGTTACACCTACTTATAATCAAGAAGGTGTACATGCTTCGACAAGATGCCAAAAGTATTGAAGAATATTATGATAAGTTTGAGAGCTTGAGAATGAGGTCTAAATTTGATGAGCCTATACTAAACATGGTGATCTGATTTGTTACCAACTTGAGACAAGACATCTCAAAGCCCATGAGACTTCAACACTATGCAAGTTTAGAGGATGCTTTTCCTGATGCCTCTATAATTGAGAAGGACTTGAAAGAAGAGAAAGCATACAAGTCCAAGTTTACCTCAATGTCTTCATGGAGCAAGAATGAAGATAAGTAGAAGTCATCATCTTCCCAAGAGCACTCCAAAGGTAGTGGTCAAGCTACTCAAGCTAAAGCCGACTACAAGGTGAAAGGGGACGACAAAACTAAATGTGGTATGTTTGTGAAACCTAACATTCCTAGTCCTTCTACTATTCAATGTTATAGATGTAAAGGTAGGGGATATGTTGAAAGTGAGTGTCCTAATAGAAGACCCATTATGGCCTTGTTTGATGGATATTGTACAGATAATGAGGAGGAGTTTCAGGACAAAATAAAGAACAAGAACTTAATGAATAAGAATCCTTGGTTTGTGATGAAGAGAAGTTAGAGGAGAATGTGAATTTGGCTCATCTCGTGAAAAGAGGGGAACTTCTAGCATGTGAAGATGGTAAGCCCATGGTTAGGCAAGAGGATGAAGCCTCGGGAATTGCTGATGAGCCTTTGCAAGTGAATGAGAACTTATCATGCGTCGTGAGACAAATCATGGGGGTACTTGATAAAGAAGAGCTTGATCAAAGAGAGAACTCATTCCATGCTCGTTGCAAGATCATGGATAAGGTATCTTCTGTTATCATTGATAGTGGGAGTTGCACAAATATTGTGAGTGAAACTTTGGTTTAATGAATGCAACTTCCTAGTGAAAAGCATCCTCCCCCCTACAAGTTACAATGGCTTAATGACAATGGTGAGATGAAGGTGACTAAGCAAGCAACCATAAAGTTTAGCATTGGCAAGTATCAAGATGAGACCCTATGTGATATTGTGCCTATGCTAGCATGTCATATGTTTCTTGGTAGACCATGGAAATTTGATAGGGATGTGCAACATCATGGGAGGTCTAACAAGTACTCATTTGTATTTGGAGGACAAAAGCTTACACTTACACCCTTGACACCCTATAAAGTAAGTGAGGATTTTAGGATCATGAAAGAACTTCGGGAACTAATTCAAGAGGAAGAGATTTAAAAGAATGAGAAAGAATTATTGCTTGTGCATAAGAAGGTGGACTTGGATTATGAAGAGGATGGCTTTTTTGTGAATGTGGAGCCAAGTAAATGTTAAAAGGGCATAGGTGAGGAACACACTTTAGTGGGACTCATCAATATGGAGATCGTTGTGCACACTAACCAAGGTACTAGCATTTTACCTAGTACCAAGTCTTCTCTTTTGCAGGTTCCTAAAGGATTGCTTTCCAATGGGGTTTCTCAAAGTTTACCTTACAAGGATGGAATGACAAGTATCATGGGATCCAACTCTAAGGATTCTAACTTGAGAGAGGAAAGAGAGGACCAATCCCATTGGTCCAAGATGATTCTTGAGATGGGAATGCATTGCAAGCCCAGGTTTGAACATGAGCATGTCAAGGTAGCCTCTCCAAGTCAAGGTATGTACCCATCCCCTTTGATTCCTAGTGACCCGTGGAGACATGATGACATTTATTTTGTGGTAGGTAGACTCTTGAGAATGGGTGCTTATATGACCTATCATGAACATATTAATGTCTTGCATATTTCAACATTGATTGATGCCAATGTGCTTAATTTGCATGGCACCCATGTTTGGGATGTCAACCCTATATGTTGTTAGTTGAGGAGTCCATGTGGTACATTTAGTGACAAGATCATTATGCCAACTTCTTGTTACCTTTATGTAGGTAGACAACTTGAAGTGTTAGGTTTGACTCTTGAGAGCATGCTTGGACTCTTGGTTAAAGGGTACCCAACTTCTTGGGAGGATCAAATGTGTTTGAATGAATGTGTTGCTAAAATATACCTCATTCCCTTCCCAAGCATGCCTATTTTGGAAGATACCCTCCCTTTGAGGAGTTGTGTGAAAAAAAAGGATAACACTTGTGTGTTGACCCAAATGTTGTTATCATGTGTCAAAACATGTGAGAATATGCTTTATAGGATCCTTGTTCCTAATCATAAGCTTGCATATGAGGACGTCATGATTGACATTATTGATGTTGTTACCTTTCTTTACTACCTTTTTGCATATGATGATATTCCTGTTTGTGGTGACTATGCATCTTATGTGGGCGTGAGTTTTATCACAAGAGAAGGTGATGTTTACCAAAATGTCATCACTCTATCCTTAGGTGTTCCTCGTTATTGTGCTTTGCTTGATGCAATTCATGAGCTTATTGGCATTCTTGCATGTGAAAACACCTTTGTTGAGACTAGAGTGTTAAATGCCTTTCTCTACTACCTCTTTGCATTCGATGATGTTCATGCTTGTGTTGAAATTCTATGTAAAAGGGGTAGGCATACCTTTGGTTTATGCCATTATGTGTGATCAAGTGGTACCTTCCTTTGATGGGTACTATCTTTGTGATGGGTTGAACAACCAATTCCTTTGTACTTCATATGTTGACTATTTGTCATTGCAATAGGGAATGCTTAGTTGTATCTTGAGAATGTGCCTCTTTGGCATACTATTATTTATGCTAACCCATGTGTTAACCCTTATACTATGAGGAAATTATGGTTGTTTGTCCTACCTATGTTCTTGCAAGGTTTTGATTCGAGGATAAATCCTTTTCAAGAAGGGGAGTATGATACGATATCGCCCAATGACATTCATGCTAGACCTATACTTCAAGATCTTGATAAGAGGAGCCGAGCCACACCCATCCTTATAGCACAAAAGGGAGCTTGGAGGAGCCTCTTTACACCTCAATTGGAACAAGCCAAATATCTCCAGGCCTTACAAGCTATATTTATGAAGAAAGAGGCTTTAGAGACCATTGAAGAACGTAGATCAAGGATCTACAACTTGTGGATGATCGCATAGAGCAAAGACGAGGTTGACAGAGTTTCTGTCTCATGGTGCGACCAGTGGTGCGTTGGGCACTTATGATAATGGACGAATAGGGAACAACAAGAAGGAAAGAAAACAAAAGAAGGATATGTGGGTTAATATTCAAACTCTTGAATATATGGGCAACAAAGGACTTGATACCCTCACCTCCCAATTGATACAATCATGGTTAGCCTGGAGCACATTAGGCTTTTATATATGGATGATAGCTTGGATCCCAGAGAAATTCATGGAGCAATAAATTTACAAGGCCATGGGCTATCAAGATGCCATTTGGGCAATCAAGAAGGGGCCTTGTGGGTTATTTCCAAAATAGTCACTTTTGGGCTATTTTTGTAATAGGCTATTTGTGTAAAGGCAATAACTATAAATAGTTGCCTTAGCCATTTTCATACTGAGAGATCATTGATGATTGAATTGTATTGAATAAACTTGATATTTTAGTTACTCTAGGTTAGGATATTGATTGGGTTAAATTCCAATTGTTAGCTTAGATAGAGTGATTAGGGTGGATTCCCGAATTGCTTGTGTTATCTTCTTTGCTTAATTGATCATCGAGTTATCATCTTGTGGATTCAATTTAGTTTCTCATGCATTTGATTGAGTCTCTTCTCCCTTGGTTGATTGTTGATTTAATTATCCTTTCTTTCTTCTATTCTCATCTCAATTTCTTCTAATTCTCATCTTAATTTCTTCTAATTCTCATCTTAATTTCTCCACTATCTTTATTTTGTGTTGTTGAATTCCATGTTTCCGATATCGATTTTAGTCACTCAATTGAGAACATTTTCATCTTGGTATCAGAGCTTGGGTTTTAAGATTTGTTCCATCAATTCTTAGGTCTTAGGTTCATAAATTTAAAAATAAAAATTGAAAATTCATCTAAAAAAAAAAACCGAAACTTTTTGGTCTTTGATTTGTTGTTTTTGACACTAGATTTGTATTCTCTAGTATTTTTTGAGTCTAAATACAAGATTTGGAGCGATTTTGAGTTGTAGGGGAGATTCTACCATTAAAGGAGCTTGAAGATTTGAAAACTTGAAAATGGGTCTTGAAGATTAGGAGAGTTTTGAGCTAAAAAAAGTATTGGAATTTGTTCTCTAGCTTAAGAGGAATCTTCTCCTAAAATTTGAGACGATTTATAGTTGATTTGGAGGTGTTTCAAAATTTCACCATTGTTGAGCTTAAAAAAGCTTGAAGAAGGTGAAGTGGGTTTGTTATTTGAGGTAAAATTGGAGCTTGAAAAGCACTGAGGTTTGTTCTCTATAGCGTGGGGATCTTAAATCTCGAATTTCATGAAATTTGGAGCTAAAACAAAGGAGTTATGAAGATTTGAAATTCAGTTGTTCATGGTGTTCTTCATAACTTGAAGATGAAGAAAATGAGTTTATTTTCAGCTTTGAATTGACTAAAAATTATTGACATTTGTTCATGGTGTTGAAAGGAGCTCGTGTTTAAAATTTGGTGAAGATCAGAGTTAAATTGAGGGAGTTATAAATTTTTGAAGTTCATCAAAGTTCACAGTGTTCTTCATGGAATTCATAAATTATTGAGGAAGAATCTTAAAAAAGGTTGTGTTTAATCCGAAAGGAAAGAAAGGAGAAAGTATAAAGGTGTTTGTGGTCCCAAAGAAGTACAAAAATATCTAAAATTGAGCCAATTGAACGCTGCTAGCTATACATACGTCAGTAGCTGAGCGTCTGAGCCAGTTCCAGCTCAGCGACTTTGGCTTCCATGTTAAGGCCGGTTCCAGCATCAGCTTCCGCCTGAGTCATTGGCTTCTGCACGAGCTAGAAGCTTCCGCCCAAGCCACTCAGCTCCAGCCTTGCCCAGCGGCTCCAGCTCCCCCCAGCCAGCTCCAAACCTCTTCAGCGTCGGCTCCAACCCTATTCGTCGGCTCCATCCACTCTCCAGCACTCCATCCACAGCTCCAACACCTCCAGCGAACGGCTCCAGCCATTTTTTTTCCAGCCAGCTTCAATTGTGAAGCATTTTTGACGTTTTTCTCCATGGATTTCAACCAAATTTCTTCCCAAATAATTTTTCTAGTTCAAATCTTGGTATATTAGTTTATTTTTCGTTAAATCTACTTCTTTTAGGTTCATAACTTGATTTTAATTAGTAGATTACCTTATTAAATATTATCAAGTTCTTTGAGTCCGTTTTCTTTTCTCTTGTGCGTTTCTTTGTGTGCTTTTCACTTTTTATTTCATAGTTAATTTCTTGATTCAAGTCCTTTTAGTTTTATTTGAGTCGTCCTACTTTCAAGAGTCACAAGGATCCATTTCTCCACAAAGAAGATAACCTTAAATTGATTGAGCGAAACTAGTAGCACTATCAATTTGGTAAAGAAGCCATAGAAGGTGAGTTGAGAGTTCACATAAAGAGTGGTGTGAGGAATTTTATTACTAACTTGTTTGCTAGTTTTGTAGGTACAAAAGGAGCTACAAAAAGTATGTCATCCATTGCTTCAGATCCTTATGATGATGACATGGGAGACTATGCTTGTAGCCATCGAGACTATGAGTATGATGATTATGGGGATTGTGGAGGCTATGATAATAGCCATGATCTTGAGCCATATGGTGATGAGAACTACTACTTTGGAGATGGATGTGAAATGAATGGGGCTTATGGCTCTTATGAGGAACATGAAGGAGTAGAAGTATCTTATGGTGAATCCGATAGTGAAGATGACTTGAGGTATAGTCCTTCCTCCCACATACTTTATGAGTCTTGTGATGAAAACACCCATGAAGTTAGAGAATATTCGTATGCTTTTTCTAGTGTTACTTATCCTAGTCGAAGTGGTGTGTGTGGGTATGTTGGTACAATTGAAAGTCATCTAATGAGTAGGAGAAAA
Organism: Jaltomata sinuosa; assembly: GCA_003996215.1. NCBI lineage: Eukaryota > Viridiplantae > Streptophyta > Magnoliopsida > Solanales > Solanaceae > Jaltomata > Jaltomata sinuosa. The sequence continues at coordinate 44,316 of QJPP01004305.1, forward strand.
TGTGCATTCCCTACTTGTAGAACTACTATGTCTCATGCTTCTTATCCTAATTTCAATGCGTCTTGTTCGCAATATGGAAATGGTGTTGGAAGTAGGATGGAAGGATCAATAGGACATGAAAGTAGAGTGAAATCAAATGAGCCCCTTCCGGTGAGAGATCTTGAATCTTTAATAATTAAAGAATTAGGGGATGCCATACAAAGAGGAGTTGACAAGGTCATCCGATGGGTTGCCAATCTTAAGCCCGAGGAGTTACAAAAGATGTTGAAGAAAAATAATCCTCATAAAGATGAACCCACTAAGGAGTTGAACATGGAAGTCAAAACATCCACAACTTGTGCACTAAAGTGGAAGCTTGAAGTGAAGGGATCATCTAACCCTTCACAAGGGATACTTGGCACTTGTCTGAACTCCAATGAAATTGAGAGACAAAAGATTTAGAGGAGTAAGGGTGTGATAAGTGATAACGCTAGAGTGTAAAAAGTAGAGGTTGTGTGGAGTGATGTGCGAGGGTTGTCACACCCTTATACTAACTTTTGTAACCTTTCTACTTTTTTTAGTTGTCTTGATTCTTGTGCAGGTATACATGGAAGCGAGCCTAGTGAGGCATCTCAAGAAATGAAAAATCATGAGGTGTTGTTAAAAAGCTTCCCAAAGTAGCAAATGTGTGCCAATGTTGAAAGACAAGGTGAATGCAATCCTTCTTATGAGCTACAAGGTAACAAAGCTAAACCTTACACTTTGTCAAAAGTAGAAGATCCTCATTTTGTTAGTGGCCAATTGAGTGTAAGTGATGGCTTGTATATGTGTGAGCTTAGAGAGAATTTACGTTGTGATGATCTTGATGACACTTTGTTGCATGATGATGATGCCACTGTTTTGAGTGCCCAAACACTAGTTGATCCTATAGATGACTTGATTGATTCTTCTAGTAAGATCAATTTGAGTCCATCTAGTGTTAGCACTTGTGACTTGAGTGAAAATGTATTGTCATGTAATAAGTATAGTCAAATGCTAGTTGGTTATAATGGTGGTAATCATATGTGTGATTCTTTTGAGCTTGATATGATACCAACTAGTTTTTATTGTGGTATTGATCAACTTGCTTGTAATGATGACCTACTAATTGAGGAGTTGTGTAATGTGATAAATGAACCTCAATTTAGTAATGGTAATGATATAGTTGGTCATGTAGTTAGTCATGTAGGATCTTTACTCAGAGGTGATGATTCCTTGAGTGTTGATTCCATTTCTAATTCTTCTCATGAGGATCTTGAGGTGGAGAATGTACTTAGGGATAATCCCTTATTCAATGATGACATGACTAATGTGACTGATGAAGATAGTGGTGTGTCTTATAATATTGGAAGTGTAGCCACCCTTGAAGGCTACCAATTATTTGAAAATCCACTATGGTATGATGACACACTTTCCAAAGATGAAACTCTCTTCTTGAAAGATGATAGTACGTCTATTAGAGGGGTTAGTGGTCAAAAGTAAAGAGGTGTATGTTCTCCAATGACCCATTCATTCTTGTGTGACCACATCATTTATCAAGGCCTTAATTCTTATGGATCAAAGGGTCATTCTATATGTGGGAACACCTTGAATGAAGTTCATTTAACTAATACCTTTCTCTACTACCTCTTTGCATATGATGATGTCCATGTATGTATGGAATTTGTTTTATATAGAGGTAGGGGTTTTTTGGGTTGGTCTATTTGCTTTTGTGAACAAACTATGTGGGACTTTCATATCTTTGACCCTGGTAAATCCTCATGGGTGTTTGAACCCTCTTTATTCTATGATATTTCTCATAGTCGAATCCTTTGTATGTTCTACAATGCATTGATCTTATTTGACACAAAGGATAGTTGGTTGTATTTTAAATATGTGTCGCCTTGGCAAGTTGGTATTGTTGGTAACCCATGTGCTAATCCTTATGCTATGATGATATGTTTGTTCTTTCTCCTTCTCATAATTTTGCAAGGTTCGGATTCGAGGATGAATCCTTTTGAAGAAGGGGAGGATGATACAATCATGGTTAGCTTGGAACACATTAGGAGGGAACTTTATATATGGATGATATCTTGGAGCCTAGAGAAAGCCATGGAGCAATAAATGTATAAGGCCATGGGTAATCAAGATGCCATTTGGGCAATCAAGAAGCTCCCTTGTGGGTTATTTCCAAAATAGTCACTTTTGGGCTATTTTGTAAAAGGCTATTTGTGTAAAGTCAATAACTATAAATAGTTGCCTTAGCCATTTTCATATTGAGAGATTATTGATGGTTGAATTGTCTTGAATAGACTTGATATTTTAGTTACTCTATGTTAAGATAGTGATTGGATTAAATTCCAATTGTTAGCTTAGATCGAGTGATTAGGGTGGATTCCTGAATTGCTTGTATTATCTTCTTTGCTTAATTGATCATCGAGTTATCATCTTGTGGATCCAATTTGGTTTCTCATACATCTGATTAAGTACTCTTCTCCCTTGGTTGATTGTTTATTCAATTATCTTTTCTTTATTCTATTCTCATCTCAATTTCTTCTAATTCTCATTTTAATTTCTCCACTATCTTTATTTTGTGTTGTTGAATTCCGTATTTCTGATATCGATTTTATTCACTCGATTGAGATCGTTATCACCAATTGAATTCAATAATTCAAACACAAATCCTAGTTTGAGAATAATCAAAGGAAACCAAGAAACCACAAATGAGCAACCTTCGATTAACCAAACCAAGAAGTTCACCAACAATTCCAAGATCCACACTACTAAAATTACCAACTAATGCTAGGCTTCACCTAGAAACTACAAGCTAAATACCTAGAAACTACAAGCTTCAAAGCTCAAAATTCAATATTCATCAAAACCTTTTTTCAAAATAAAGAAATATCCTATTTACATTAAAGGAAATAAGAAGACATTAGTTTTTACAATATTGCCCTTAATGAGGCAAGGGCCTTGTTTGGTTGTCTTCTTTATGGATTCTTGAATTTAAAGCTTAGCCACTTGCACAAATGACCTTTTTTCTTCATCTACATCATTTCCACGGACTCCTAAGCTTCTCTTTTCGTGAATATTGTATGTGTCATCTATGCCATCCATGATCGTGTCAACCATTCCATCCATGCTAGTATCAACTTTCCCTGGTGCAACTCGCACCACCAAAGCACAAGGCTACCTTATTGTGTGGATCGCACATCAAATGCACCTCAAGTGCATTGGGCCCATGCTGGGCTATCTTTCAAAGTCACTTTTGGGCTTTTATGTAATAGCTATAAATAGGGGTTCCCTTCCCTTAGCTAATCAGATTTTGATGAATATTGAATTGCTTTGAAAGCTTCTAGTTGATACTCTAGTTTTTAGCCATTGGGTGGATTTCCCAATTAGTTAAGTTAGCTTTGTAGAAATATATTGGGTGGATTTCTAATAGTCTATTGGGTGGATTCCTAATAGGTAGTTGAGTGATTAAGGGTGGATTCCTTTGATTGCTTGTTAACTTCTTTGCTTGATTAATCATAGAGTCATCCATTTGTGGATTCATTTATTTGTCTCTTTATTTGATTGAGAAATTATTGTTTGTTAACTAGGTTCAATTGGGAGGTAAGGGTATAAAGTCCCTTGTTGCCCATAAACTTGATTAATTATCTTTAATTCACATATCTTTTGCTTATTTAATTTCCGCATTTGGATTTTAATTAGTCTCTCTAATCAAGATCTTATCACCCCGACATCTATTGGGTTTATAAATTTTATTTTGACTACGTGATCGCCGTGATCTCCTACTTAGAGAGCATGATTTGAGTGTTTACCAGGTACCCAACTTCTTGGGAGGACCACGTGTATTTGAAGGAATGTGTTGTTAAAAGGTCTCTCGTTCCCTTTCTAAGCATGCCTATTTTGGAAGAAGCCCTCCCTTTGAGGAGTTGTATGAAAAGAAAGGGTGACACTTGTGTGTTGAACTACAAGTTGATGTCGTGTGTCCAAACATGTGAGAATATGCTTAATAGGATCCTTGTACCTAATTGAAAGCTTGCATATGAGGACACCATGATTGTCGCTAGTGATGTTGTTACCTCTCTTTACTATTTTTTTGTATATGATGATATTTATTATTGTGGTGAGTATGCATCTTATATTGGCATGATTTTTGTGACAAAATAAGGTGATGTGTACCAAAATGCTATCACTCTATCCTTAGGTATTCCCGTTGTTGTGCCTTAATTGATGCAATTCATGTGCTTAATAGTATTCTTGCATGTGGAAATACCTTTGATGAGACAAGAGTGCTAGATACCTTTCTCTACTATCTCTGTGACTTCGATGATATTCATACTTGTTTTGAATTTGCATGTAAAAAGAGTAGGCATATCTTTGGTTTATTCCATTGTGTGTGTGATCAAGTGGAGTGGGTCATATATTCCGTTGACCCCAGAAACCCTCCAAGGGTACATGAGTTCATAGTGGTACCTTTCTTTGATGGGTACTATATTTGTATGGGTGTTCTTTGTGCTAACCCATGTGCTAACCCTCATACTATGAGAAATAGTGGTTGTTTGTTCTACCTATGTTCTTGCAAGGTTTGGATTCGAGGACGAATTGTTTTCAAGAAGGGGAGGATGATATGACCACGGTCAGCACAACCCCTACAAATTTATTCATAAGCAACCAATCCAAAGAACTCCAAGCTTTACAAGCTATATTCATGAAGAAAGAGGCTTTGGAGACTATTGAAGAACGTAGATCAAGGATCTACGACTTGTGGACGATTCCATGGATGAAGGGGCTGAATAGAGCTTCTGCCTTGAGGTGCGATCATGGGTGCATTGGGAACTTCCCCTGGTGTATTTTGCACAAGGATTTCACACATCATGTGCATTGGGAACAATCCCTTGTGCGTTTGGCATCAGCCTCCGCACATGGTCCGTCATGGGCTGAGTTTAGAGTCTTCTAAAGTCAATTTTGGGCCTTTTAATGTACAAGGCAAACACTATAAATACATGCCTTAGTCATTTACCTTTCTTAGATTTTTATGAATATTGAATATTACTTTGAAAGCTTGTAGTTGCTAAATTAGGTTGTAGTTTTTGGTGGATTCCCAATTGGTTACTCTAGTTGTAGAGATCTATTGGATGAATTCCTAATAGTCTATTAGGTGGATTCCTAATAGGTAGTTGTGTGATTAAGGGTGAATTCCCTTGATTGCTTGTTAACTTCTTTGCTTAATTAATCAGAGAGTCATCCATCTGTGGATTCATTTATTTGTCTCTTTGTTTAATTGAGGGATTATTATTTGTTGAACAAGTTTAATTGGGAGGTGAAGGTATAAAGTCCTTTATTGCCCATAAACTTGGTTAATTGGATTTAATCCACATATCTTTTGTTTATTTAATTTCTACATTTGGATTTTGATTAGTCTCCCTAATTGAGATCTTATCATTCAATGTTATAGACACACCCCTCTTGATAACGATCTCAATCGAGTGACTAAATCGATATTGAAAATACAAAATTCAACAATACAAAATAAAGATAGTGGAGAAATTAAGATGAGAATTAGAAGAAATTGAGATAAGAATAGAAGAAAGAAGGGCTAATTGAATCCACGATCAACCAAGGGAGAAAAGAACTTGATTTCCATTAGAATAAAGAAACCCAATTTGGATCCACAATGAGTAACTCTTGTGAAAATCAAGGTTAAGAAGTTCTAAATTAACAATGGGAATCCACTCATCACTAACCTAGATTTAGCTATACTAAACTAGACTAAAGGTATTCCACCCTCAAAACAATCTCAAAGAGTAATATTCTAAATTCATCAAAATCTAACCAAGGGAAGTAAGAAACCTACTACTTATACTAGGATAGAAAAAAAGACACTAACTATTACAAATATATCTTTAATAAAGTAAGGGCCTTGTTTGGTTGTCTTCCTTTTGTTGAATTCATGTGAATTCATACAATGGCCAATTGCATACATGGCATGCCTTCCCACACATCCTCGTGGCTTGTAAAGCTTGGATCCTATTTTGTAAACCTTGAAGTATAGGTCTATCATGAATAGCATCAGGGGATATCGTATCATGCTCCCCTTCTGGAAAAGGATTCATCCTTGAATCCAAACCTTGCAAAAACTTAGGAAGGACAAACAACAAAGAAATCCTTATAGTATTAGGGTGAGCATAATGGTTAGCACAAATAGTAGTATCACTCTAAGTGATAAGATGATAGGATATCACCCGGCATAACCCCCATGAGGCCATTCACTAGGAGCCAAGCCAAAGAACTCCAAGCCTTAGAAGCCCTATTTATGAAGAAAGTGGAATTGGAGACCACTGAAGAATGTAGATCAAGGATTTACAACTTATGGATGATTGCATGGGAAGACAAGGCTGCCAATGAATCTATTTGAAGGTGAAACACGCACTTCCAGTGGTGTGAAATGCACCTCCAATGCACAAGTAATGCACAAGGCTGCCAAAATATTGCTGCTCAAGAGGTGCAAAGTGCTGGTGTGACCCGCACTTCTCTTGGTGCTAAACGCACCTCCTATGCGTTGGTCCATGTTGGGCTATCTTTCAAGCTCACTTTTGGGCCTTTGTGTAATAGCTATAAATAGGGGTTCCCTTCCCTTAGCTAAGCAGATTTTGATAAATATTGAATTGCTTTAAAAACTTTTAGTTGCTACTCTCTAGCTTATAGTCATTGGGTGGATTTCCCAATTAGTTAACCTAGTTTAGAAATCTATTAGGTAGATTTCTAATAGTACTATTGGGTGGATTCCTAATAATTCTTTTGCTTGATTAATCATAGAGTTATTTATTTGTGGATTTATTTATGTGTCTCTTGTTTGATTGAGTTGGGTTATTATTTATTGATTGAGTTCAATTGGGAGGTGAGGGTATAAAGTTCCTTGTTGCCCATAAACTTGATTTATTAGCTTTAATTCTTGCATATCTTTTGTTTATTTAATTTCTGCATTTGAATTTCGATTAGTCTCCCTAATAGAGATCTTATCATTTGGTATCAGAGGTTAGGCTAAAGGACTGTTCCTACAATTCTTAATCCTAGGTTCATAAATATGAAAATTTCAAAAAAAACAAATAGTGAGAAAAACGTTTTGAGAAAATTCCTACAATAAAATTGTTGATCTAGTGTTTTGTTTAAAAATCTGATACTAGATTTGTGTTCTCTAGTATCAATTGAGTCTAGATCTAAGATTTAAGCTTGTTTGGAGTTCAATTGAAGAAGTCACCATTGTTGGGTGAAGAAGCTTGAAGAACAAGTTCGAGATCGGGGTTGATTTGAGACTTCAAACCTATTGGTCTTTGATCTCTTATTTATAAGGAGCTTGAATCTCAATTTTGGTAGAATTTGCTTGAGGTTTGAAGGATTCACTATTTTTGAATCTTGAAGAACACAAAATGAGTCTCTTCAATTTTGATAACAATCTCAATCGAAAATGATCAAAATCGATATCGGAAACACAAAAACAAACAACACAAATTGAAGATAGAGGGATAGATTAGAAAAAGGGATGAGAATAGAAGAAAGAAGGGCTAATTAAATCCACAATCAACCAAGGGAGAAGAGAACTCAATCCAATGCCCGAGAAACCAAATTGAATCCACATGATAACTCGATGATTGATCAAGCAAAGAAGATAACACAAGCAATTCGGTAATCCACCCTAATCACTCGATCTAAGCTAACAATTAGAATTTAACCCAATCACTACCCTAAGCTAAAGTAACTAAATATCAAGTCTATTCAAGACAATTTAATCATCAATAATCTAAGTATGAAAATGGCCAAGGCAACTATTTATAGTTAGTGCCTTTACACAAATAGCCTATTACAAAAATATCCCAAAAGTGACTATTTTTGAAATAACCCACAAGGATCCTTCTTGATTGCCCAAATGACATCTTGATCGCCCATGGGCTTGTGCATTTGTTGCTCAAGGGCTTCCTTTGGGATCCAAGCTATCATCCATATGTAGAAGCCCCTCCTAATGTGCTCCAAGCTAACCATGATCGTATCATCCTCCCCTTCTTCAAAAGTATTTGTCCTCGAATCCGAACCTTGTAAAAACATGAGAAGGACAAACAACCAAGAAATCCTCATAGTATGAGGGTTAGCACAAGGGTTAACACCAATATCATCATGCCAAAGAGGCACAAACTTGAAATACAACCAAGAATCCTTTGTGTTTAATAAAAGCCATGCTTTGTACAACATAAAAAGGATCAGACTATGAGAAATATCATGGAATAAAGAGGGTTCAAACACACGTGAGGGTTTACCGGGGTCAAAGATATGAAAGACCCACATAGTTTGGTCACAAAGGTAAATGGACCAACCCAAGAAACCTCTACCTCTATATAAAACAAATCCCATAGAAATATGGACATCATCATATGCAAAGAAGTAGTAGAGAAAATTGTTACTTAAATGAACTTCATCCAATGTGTGCCTACATGTAGAATCACTCTTTGATCCACAAGAATTAAGGCCTTGATCAAGAATGGGGTCACACACGAATAAAGGGGTCATTCGAGAACATACACCCCTTTCTTTTTGACCACTAGCCCCTCCAATAGACGTACTATTATCTTCCAAGAAGAGAGTTTCATCTTTGAAAAGTGTGTCATCATTCCATAGTGGATTTTTAAACAATTGGTAGCCTTTAAGGGTGGCTACACTTCTAACATTATAAGACACACCACTATCTTCATCATTCACATTAGTCATGCCATCATTGAGTAAGGGATTATCCCTAAGTTCATACTCTATCTCAAGATCCTTATGACAAGAATAAGAAATAAAATCAACGCCTAAGGAATCATCACCTCTAAGTAAAGATCCTACATGACTAACTACATGACCAACTATATCATTACCATCACTAACTTGAGGTTCATTTATCACATCACACAACTCCTCAATTAGTAGGTCATCATTACAAGCAAGTTGGTCAACACTACAATGAACATTAGTTGGTAGCATATCAAGCTCAAAAGAATTACACACATGATTACCATCATTATAACCAATTAGCATTTGACTACCCCCATTACATGACAATACATTTTCACTCAAGTCACAAGTGCTAACACTAGATGGACTCAAATTAATCTTACTAGAAGAATCAATCAAGTCATCTATAGGATCAACTAGTGTTTGGGCACTCATAACAATGACATCATCATTATGCAACAAGGTGTCATCAAGATTATCACACGGTAAAGGCTCTTTAAGCTCACACATATACAAGCTATCACTTACACTAAATTGGCTAGTAGCCACACAATGATATTTTACTTTCAATAAAGTGTAAGGTTTAGCTTTGTTACCTCGTAGCTCATATGAATGATTGTCTTCACCTTGGTTTTCAACATTCGAGCACAAATGCTCATTTGGGAAGCTTTTTAACACCTTTTGATTCTCCACATTTTGAGGTGTTTTGCTAAGCTTGCTTCCAAGAATTCCTGCACAAGTATCAAGATAACTAGAGAAACAAGAAATGTTACATGAGTTAGGATAAGATTGTGACAACCCTCTCACATCACTCCACACAACCTCTCCTTTTTCCACTCTAGAGTTGTCACTTATCACACCCTTACTCCTCTCAATATTTTGTCTCTCAATTTTATTGGAGTTCGAACAAGTGCCAAGTATCCCTTGTGAAGGGTTAGATGATCCCTTCACTTCAAGCTTCCACTTTGGTGCACAAGGTGTGGATGTTTTGACTTCCATGTTCAACTCCTTAGTGCTAGCATCACAAAGAGTAGCTTGCCTTGCTCCCAATGGCAACTCCTTAGGTTCATCTTCACGAGGAGTGGCTTTCTTCAACATCTTTTGTAACTCCTCGGGCTTAAGATTGGCAACCCATCGGATAACCTTATCAACTCCTCTTTGTATGGCATCCCCTAATTCTTTAATTCTTAAAGATTCAAGATCCCTCACCGGAAGGGGCTCATTTGATTTCACTCTACTTTCATGTCCTATTGATTCTTCCATCCTACCTCCAACACCATTTCCATATTGAGAACAAGACGCATTTAAATTAGGATAAGAAGCATGAGAAATAGTAGTTTTACAAGTAGGGAATGCACATTTTCTACTACTCATTAGATGACTTTCACTTGTACCAACATACCCACACACACCACTTCGACAAGGATAAGTACCACAAGAAAAAGCATACGAATATTCTCTAACTTCAAGTCATCTTCACTATCGGATTCACCATAAGATACTTCTACTCCTTCATGTTTATGATAAGAGCCATAAGCCCCATTCATTTCACATCCATATCTAAAGTAGTAGTTCTCACCACCATATGGCTCAAGATCATGGCTATTATCATATCCTCCACAATCCCCATCATCATCATACTCATAGCCTCTATTTCTACAATCATAGTCTCCCATGTCATCATCATAAGGATCCAAAGCTATGGATGGCATACTTTTTATAGCTCTTTTTGTACCTACAAAACTAGCAAACAAGTTAGTAATACAATTTCTCACGCCACTCTTTATGTGAACTCTTAACTCACCTTCTGTGGCTTCTTTCCCAAATTGATAGTGCTACTAGTTTCGCTCAATCAATTCAAAGTTATCTTCTTTGTGGAGGAATGGATATTTGTGACTCTTGAAAGAAGGACGACTCAAATAAAACTAAAAGAACTTGAATCAAGAAATTAACTATGAAATAAAAAGAGAAAAGAACACAAAGAAATGCACAAGAGAGGAAAAAATGGACTCAAAGAACTTGATAATATTTAGTAGGGTAATCTACTAATTAAAATCAAGTTATGAACCTAAAAGAAGGTAGATTTAATGAAAAAGAAACTAATATACCAAGATTTGAACTAGAAAAATTATTTGGGAAGAAATTTGGTTGAAATCCATGGAGAAAAGCTTGAAAAATGCTTCAAAATTGAAGCTGGCTGGCCAAAAATGGCTGGAGCCGTTCGCTGGAGGTGTTGGAGGTGTTGATAACGGGAAGAAGGAAGAAGCACGAAAGAATTCGGACTCAAGAATTAAGTAACAAAAAGTAGGAGAAACTACTTGTTGTTTCTTAATTTGGAGAATCAACGAGATGATTTGATGTTTTAAAACTAGTTAACAAGTAATTAAAGATGTTAATTAGTTGTTAAATAGTTGAGAAATCAAAGATAAATGAGTGTAGAAGAAGAAGTTTGAAGTTTGGACACTTACAAAAAATTTGGGGTCTTAAGAGTTCTAACACTTAGAAAAATTTTGGGGTCCCAAAAGTTGAAGCATTCTGTCCAAGTTTGCAAGTGTGCATTTCAGCCCCCAAAACTTTTTCTAAGGGGCAGATTTGGTCCTTCAGATTTTTTATTTTATTTTTAAATTCCACTTGTGGACCCAACAAACATCTTTGACCACTTTGACTTGGAAAAATTGGATCAAATATACCTTTTGGCTCCTTCTTCTTCAAGATGTTCTGGAAGAATATCAAAAAAACACCTAGAACACCAAGAACACACACTAAACACCAACACCTTCAAATTAACTCGAAATTGGATCAAATTTTAGGGTTAGCTTCTTTTTGACGTAGGGAACAAACCCCAATAGTTCTAAAGCTCCAATTTCTCCTCAATCAATAGACCCACTTTCAAAGTTTGTAAACCTTCAAAAGCTCAAAACCCTTTAATGACAACTTTACTTCTTCAACTCCAAATCGCACGAAATTTGATATCTAGACTCAAAATATACTAGGGAATCAAGATCTAGTGTCAAAAACAACAAATTAAAACAAAAACAATTCGGATTTTTTTTGATTTTTTTTTTTTTGGGATTTTTGATTTTTTTTTTTTGGATTTTGAAGATATCAAATTCCAAAGACTTAGATTTGTGAGAACAAACCTAAACCAAACTCTGATACCAAATGATAACGGACAAAGAGGGAAGCACAAGAAGGAAAGAAAACAAAAGAAGCAAATGCGAGTTAATATTCAAACTCTTGAATTTATGGGCAACAAGGGACTTGATACCCTCACCTCCCAATTGAATTCAATAATTCAACCACAAACCCTAGTTTGAGAAAAATCAAAGAAACTCAACAAACCACAAATGAGCAACCTTCGATTAACCAAACCAAGAAGTTCATCAACAACTCCAAGATCCACACTACTAAAATTATCAACTAATGCTAGGCTTCACCTAGAAACTACAAGCTTCAAAGCTCAATATTCAATATTCATCAAAAAACTCCTTGCAAAATAAAGAAATATTCTATTTATACTAAAGGAAATAAGAAGACATTGGCTTTTTACAATATTGCCCTTAATGAGGCAAGGGCCTTATTTGGTTGTCTTCTTTGTGGATTCTTGAATTTAAAGCCTAGCCACTTGCACAAATGACCTCTTTTCTTCATCCACATCACTTCAACGGACTCCTAAGTTTCCCTTTTCACGAACATCATATGTGTTATCCATGCCATCCATGTTCGTGTCAACCATGCCATCCATGATAGTATAAGTTGTGGCTGGAGTGCTGGAGAGTGGCTGGAGCCGACGGAAAGGGTTGGAGCCGACGCTGAATGGGTGTGGAGCCGGCTGGGGGGCGCTGGAGCCACTGGGCAAGGCTGGAGCTGAGTGGCTTGGGCGGAATATTCCAGATCATGCGGAAGACAACGACTCAGGAGGAAGCGGATGCTGGAACCGGTTTGAACACGGAAGCCAGAGTCGCTGAGCTGGAACCGGCTCAGATGCTCAGCTGCTGACGTATGTACAGCTGGCAGCATTCTATTGGGGCACTGAAAAGAGCTGGAAAATCCCCTTTTTTGGCTTAATTTTCAGATATTTTTGTACTCCTTTGGGACCACAAACACCTTTATACTTTCTCCTTTCTTTCCTTTTGGATTAAACACCACCTTTTTAAAGATTCTTCCTCAATAATTTATGAATTTCATGAAGAACATTATGAACATTGATGAACTTCAAAAAATCATAACTCCCTCAATTTAACTCCGATCTTCACCAAATTTTAAATACGATCTCCTTTCAACACCACAAACAAATCCCAATAACTTTTAGCCCTCAATTCCAAGCCGAAAATAAACCCATTTTCTCCATCTTCAAGCTATGAAGAACACTATGAACAAGTGAATTTCAAATCTTCATAACTCCTTCGTTTTAGCTTCAAATTCTACAAAATTCGAGATTTAAGCTCCCCTTGCTATAGAGAACAAACCTCAATGATTTTCAAGCTCCAATTTTACCTCAAATAAGAAACCCACTTCACCTTCTTCAAGCTTTTTCAAGCTCAACAATGGTGAAATTTTGAAACCTTTCAATTGGTCTACAACAGTGTCATTGTATATAATCCCTGCCCACCACTCTCCCCCTCCAAATCAACTCAAAATCGTCTCAAATTTTAGGAGAAGTTTCCTCTTAAGCTAGAGAACAAATTCCAATATTTTTTCTAGCTTGAATCTCTTCTAATCTTCAAGACCCATTTTCAAGTTTTCAAACCATCAAGCTCCTTTAATGGTAGAATCTTTCCTATAACTCAAAATCACTTGAAATCTTAGATTTAGACTCAAAAAACACTAGAGAATACGAATCTAGTGTCAAAAATAACAAATCAAACACAAAAAAATTCGAATTTTTTTTGGATGATTTTTTTTTTCAAATTTATGAACCTAAGACCTAAGAATTGATGGAAGAACTCTTTAAACCTAAGATCTGATACCAAATGATAATGATCTCAATCGAAAATGATCAAAATCGATATCGAAAACATAAAACCAAACAACACAAATTGAAGATAGAGGGATAGATTAGAAAAAGGGATGAGAATAGAAGAAAGAAGGGCTAATTAAATTCACAATCAACCAAGGGAGAAGAGAACTCAATCCAATGCTCGAGAAACCAAATTGAATCCAAAAGATGATAACTCGTTGATCGATCAAGCAAAGAAGATAACACAAGCAATTCAGGAATCCACCCTAATCACTCGATCTAAGGTAACAATTGGAATTTAACCCAATCACTACCCTAAGCTAAAGTAACTAAATATCAAGTCTATTCAAGACAATTCAATCATCAATAATCTAAGTATGAAAATGGCTAAGGCAACTATTTATAGTTATTGCCTTTACACAAATAGCCTATTATAAAAATAGCCCAAAAGTGACTATTTTGGAAATAAACCACAACTATCCTTCTTGAATGCCCAAATGACATCTTGATCGCCCATGGCCTTGTGCATTTGTTACTCCTTGGCTTCCTTTGGGCTCCAAGCTATCATCCATATGTAGAAGCCCCTCCTAATATGCTCCAAGCTAACCATGATCGTATCAAATTTGGAGAGATTTGATTCTAATTAGTATCAGGCTTTGTTCTCTATATTGAGGGGAGGCTACGTTTTAAATTTATAGTCATTTCGAGTTGAATTGAGAGAGTTGGAAATTTGAAATTCATAGGTGTTCTTCAAGGTGATTGTTGAAGAAGAATGTGAAATAAAGGTGTTTGATCCAAAGAAGAGGTAAAGGAAAAGGGTACTTGTGTTTGTACTAAAGGGAGTTTACCAAAAGGGGCAAGTACTACGAAGAAAAAGTACAAAAAACTGAAAAACGAGTACAAATCGAAAGGCTTCAGGTGTTCTGTCTGGTGTTGTGCGAAGTGAGGTATGACCAACACTTTGCTTAGTGCAAAACGCACCAGCACTTCACAGCAGGGGGGATTGTTTTCTAGTTTTCTTGTGCAAAGGAAGGTGCATTGGGCACTTTTCCTTGTGCGTTTCGCACAAGCCTCCGCACCAACGGACAACTGCAAAATCATTTGGGCTCTAACAAATCTCAGGTTCTATCTTCTTTGTTTCCTTTCTTTGATTCTCTTATCATCTTAAAATATTAAGACTAATTAAAACCAAGTATTTATCCTACTTAGTTGTGATTAGATCTCTTGCATCCGTTTCATTTTGTACCAATTACTTGTGAAGCTTTTCTTATTTAAGCAATCGTTGAGAACCTTCTTGGCTCCGTCCATTTGATTTTCAGTTATCCTTCTTTCGAGTAACAAGAATCCATTCCTCCACAAAGGATAGATGACTTGTGACTTGGTTGAGTGAAGGTAGTTCACTATCAATCCTTGGAAGAGACATAGAAGGTAAGTTGAGTATTCACATATGAGAGGGTGAGGAACCTTTACTACTAACCTCGTTTGCTGAAGTTTGCAGGTATGATGTCAAAAACAATTGATAGTGCTTATGCCTACATGGGTCCTTTAACATGGAGGCAGCCTTTTCCTCAATCACAAAGCAAATGGCGGACATGAATGGGTAGATAGCGGAATTAAGTGGAGGCATGACTATCATGAATGGAAGGATGGATCATTTAGAGGATCAGATGGTGATTGTTGAGAGTTTCAATCGAGAGGACTCACCTCATACCACTCATGGTTCGGGAGAAAATAGGAACACAAGTTCATCAATGACCATTACCCCGGGGCATGCACGAGAGTTATTTAACCCCCGAAATTATCCAAGCTCCACTCCACATAACCAACAACCTCTTTTCTAAATGTCTAACTATCCGAACAATGTTAGACAAAGCCCCACTCTTCCATATTACCCGCTATAAGAGGAACATCCTTTTGTAGCAAACCAAAACCAAGCTTCACTACGAAATGTATCATATTCTAACTTGCATGTACAATATGCCTTACCAAGATAGCCACCACCACCCACTCTATGAAGAGTTTGAGGGAATAAATGTTAACCAGAACTATGATGGTCCTTAATATGATGGTCCTTAATATGATGGTCAACAAGGTTATGATGCACCTAGAGATAGGGTACAACATCCAGGATATGGTCGGAACCAAGGTGAAAGATGGCAAGGGAATGGAGATCGAGGTGAATGGTTTGATGATTGCAATGGTGATCAATATAGGTATAGAGGTGATAGATATTGTGGCCACAATGATGATAGGTATGGCTATCGACATGGAGATCGTGGTGACCATTAATGGAGTTTGAATACCATCAAGGTTACTATTCCAACCTTCAAAGGTAGTAGTGATCCAGAAGAATTCCTTGAATGGAGAATTCAAAGTGAGCAGATATTCCTCACCAATAATGTTTTGGATGCTATGAAAGCCAAATATGCCCTTACTCAATTTGAGAGATATGCATCCACATGGTGGGAGTCCAAGGTGAGAGAATGAGCCCGAGATCTCATTTATGATTTGCCTACATGGGAAGAATTGCTAGCACTTATTAAAGTGAGGTATGTTACACCTACTTATTATCAAGAGGTTCTAAAGAAGGTGTACCTCCTTCGACAAGGTACCAAAAGTGTTGATGAGTATTATGATGAGTTTGAAAACTTGAGATTGAAGTCTAAGCTTGATGAATCAGTATTAAACATGGTGATACAGTTTGTCACCAACTTGAAGCAAGACATCTCAAAGGCGATGCGACTTAAACATTATGCTAGCTTAGAGGAAGCCAATCTTGATGCTACCAAGGTAGAGATTGACTTGAAAGATGATAAGTCATTCAAAGCCAAGGGTACTACAACTTCCTCATGGAACAAAAACAATGACAAGTGGAAGTGTTCTACCACTCGGGAGTACACCAAGGGTAGTGGTCAAGCTACTCAAGCCAAAATTGATAAGCCAAAGTGGAATGACAAGGCTAAGAAAAATAACCAACTAAAACCTATCTTTGCTCGCCTTTCTACCATTAAATGCTTTAGATGTCAAGGAATGGGACATATTGCTAGTGAGTGTCCCAACCAAAGAACAATTGTGTCTTACAAGGATGGGTACCATACCGAAGAAGATGAGAAGCGTGGTGAAAAGAGTGGAAATGATGAGACACCTTTGAATGATGATGGTGATAAAAGGATATAAGAGAGGCCAAACTTTGCTATGCTTATGAATACAAGGGTGCCTCTATAATATGATGATGATGAGCTATTTCTCGTGAACATAAACTTGTCTTGTGTTGTGAGGCGTATCATAGGAGTTATTACTAAAGAGGAGCTTGATTAACGGGAAAACTTGTTTCATGCTAGGTGCAAGATCCTAGACAAGATTTATGCCTTGATCATTGATAATGGGAGTTGCACTAATGTTGTGAGCAACACTTTGGTGGAACGTATGTAACTTCCTACCAATAAGCATCCTAGTCCTTACAAGCTCAAATGGCTTAATGAAAGCGGTGAAATAAAGGTCCTCAAGCAAGTAAGTATTAAATTTAGCATTGGTAAATATCAAGATAAAGTTCTTTGTGATATTGTACCCATGTTAGCATGTCATATTTTGCTTGGAAGACCTTGGCAATTTGATAGGGATGTTGTACATCAAGGGAGAACCAATAAGTATTCATTGGTATTTGGTGGTCAAAAATTCTCTCTTGTTCCATTAACTCCCTACTAAGTGAGTGAAGATTATCAGGTCATGAAGGAACTCCGGGAGAAAATGCAAGTAGTGAAGAATGTTAGTGAAGGCTCCACAAGTGTGCAAGAAAAGGAAAGTGACTTGGCTAAAAGGAAGAATAAGATGTGCATGATAGCTAAGACAAGCAATTGTTTTAAAGGTGTTGATAAGGAATGATTCCTAGTGTGCCTTGTCAACAAGGATCTATTGTTGCATGCTAGACAAGATACAATACTTTGCCTAGTATTATCTCATCTCTTTTGCATGAATATGAGGGTTTATTTCCCGAAGAGATGCCCGATGGATTGCCACCCCTGAGGGGTATTGAACATCAAATTAATTTTATGACCGAATCTCAAATTTCAAATCGTTTAGCATATAAAAGCAATTCGGAGGAGACTAAGGAGTTGCAAAGGCAAATTAATGAACTCCTTGAAAAGGGGCTTGTCAAATAGAATCTTCGTCCTTGTGCTATACCGGTTATTCTTATCCCTAAAAAGGATGGCACTTGGAGGATGTGCATTGATTGTAGTGCCGTCAACAAAATAACAGGGAAATATAGACATCCTATTCCTAGACTTGATGACATGCTTGATGAGCTTTGTGGCTCAAGTGTATTTTTGAAGATTGATCTTCGAAGTGGTTATCACCAAATTTTCATGAATTTGGGTGATGAATGGAAGATGAACTTTAAAACCAAGTTTGGTTTGTATGATGACTAGTTATGCCTTTTGGCTTGACTAATTCCCCTAGCACTTTCATGAGGTTGATGAACTATGTGTTGAAGCCCTTCATCGACAAGTTTGTAGTCGTTTATTTCGATGACATACTTGTCTATAGTAGGACCATTGAGGAACATATTGTCCATTTGAGGCAAGTATTTGATATTCTACTACATGAGAGGTTCTTTGCAAATCTAAAAAAATGTTCATTTTGTGTGGAGAAGGTGGTATTCTTGGGGTTCATGGTGAGTGCCAATGGTGTAGAGGTGGATGAAGAAAAGGTTGAGTCTATTAGATCTTGGCCAACTCCTATTATTGCAACTGAGGTAAGGAGTTTCCATGGGTTGGCAAGTTTCTATCAATGCTTTGTGAAAGTATTTATCACTATTGCTTCCCCTCTAACAGAATTGATCAAAAAGGACATACCCTTTATTTGGGGAGATATTCAAGAGAAAGCCTTTCAAGAGTTGAAGTCTATGTTGAGCACTTCTCCTTTGCTACAATTGCCCGACATTGATAAAGCTTTTGAAATTGAATGTGATGCTTTGGGTATTTGTATTGGTGGAGTGTTGATGCAATAAGGCAAGCCTTTGGCCTACTTTAGTGAAAAACTAAAGACGGCCTCATTGAACTACTCAATATATGATAAGGAGTTGTATGCACTTGTGCGGGTGTTGGCTCATTGGAAATACCATCTATGGCACAAGGAGTTTGTGATAAGGATGTATCATGGGTCCTTGAATCATCTCAGGAGGAAATCGAATTTGAACAAGTGCCATGCTAAGTGAGTGAAATTCATTGAAACATTTCTTTATGTGATCCACTACAAGTAAGGGAAAGAAAATGTGGTTGTCGATGCTTTGTCTAGAAGCTTTGTATTGGTTAACACCTTGACTTCTAGAATAATGGATTTTGAAAGCTTAAAGGAGTTCTACTCTAAGGACTACTACTTCAAGGAAGCTTGTGATAAACTTTGCCAAGGGAATCATGTGGAACGTTTCCAAATGCTTGATGTTTATTTTTTCAAGGATGGAAAAGCGTGTGTACCTATGAGTTTATGGAAGGAGATCTTACTCAAAAAAGCTCATAGTGGTGGAATGATGGGGTACTTTGGTGATACCAAGAAACTTTACATTCTCATGGAGCAATTTTATTGGCCAAGGATGAAGCATGATGTGGAGAAGCTATGTGGACAATGCCTCGAATACAAGCAAGCCAAGTCCAAGACTCGGCCCCAAGGTATGTACGCACCTCTTCCCACCCCTCTTGGTCCTTGGATGGAAATTTCTATGGATTTTGTGTTGGACTTCCAAGAACCAAAAGAAGGCATGATAGTATCTTTGTGGCAGTGGATAGATTCTCAAAAATGTCTCATTTTATTCCATGCCATAAATATGATGATTCATCTCATGTTGCATCTTTATTTATTATTCATGTGCTTAAATTGCATGGAGTACCTCACACTATTGTTAGTAATAGGGACTCCAAGTTTCTTAGCCATTTTTGGAAGAGTCTATGGGGTACACTTGGTACCAAACTCATGTTCTCTACTTCTTGTCATCCTAAAATGGATGGTCAAACCAAAGTAGTTAATACTCTTGGGAGCATGCTACATTGCATGATTTAGAGGATCCCCAACTTCTTGGGAGGACTGTTTACTATTGATTGAATTTGCTTACTTGGTCTCTTCACATCTCTATTGGCACGACTCCATTTGAAGTGTGTTATGGGTTTAACCCATTGATTTCATTATCCTTAATCCCTTTGTCTAGTGATATTGTTGTGAGCTTAGATGCAAAGCAAAGGGAAAAGGAGATGATGAAGATTCACATAAAGGTAAGGGAGGTTATGGATAAAAACAACTCCAAGGTGGCTCTCTGGCAAAATCATGGAAGGAAGAAAGTGATATTTCAACCTAATGATTGGGTTTGGGTTCACTTTTGAAATGAAAGATTTACACAACTTCGCAAGGGGAAGTTGAGCCCAAGGGGTGATGGCCCATACCAAGTGCTTGAAAGGATCAACGATAATACCTACAAGATCGATCTACCATGTGAGGATAATGTTCACAATGTTTTCAATGTGAGTGATCTATCTTCTTGTGTTGTCGGTGAAGCTATGGATTCAAGGATGAATCCTTTTTCAAGAAGGGGAGGATGTTATGGTATCACCTGGCACAACCCCTACAAGGCCATTCACTAGGAGCCAAGACAAAGAACTCCAAGCCTGACAAGCCCTATTCATGATGAAAAAGGCATTGGAGACCATTGAAGAATGTAGATCAAGGATCTACAACTTATGGATGATTGCATGTGAAGATGAGGCTGCCAGCGAATCTGTTTGAAGGTGCGACACGCACTTCCAGTGGTGCGAAATTCACCTCTAAATGAATCCATAAATGAGTATTCTTATGTAATATTTAAGCAAAGTAAGTTATCAAGCAGCCAAGGGAATCCACCTTTAATCACTCACCTAAACTATTAGGAATCCACCCAATAGATTTCTACGCTACATTAACTAATTAGGAATCCACCCAAGCTAACAAGCTAAACTCTCAAAGAGATAATTCCATATCAATTCAACAACAACTAAGGAGCTAAAGGAAAGGGAACCCCTATTTGTAGTTATTACATCAAGGCCTAAAAGTGACCTTGGAATACTTCAAAATTGGGTCCATGATGGGTCTAGTGCAGCTAGAGGTGCATTTGTAGTGCTGAACGCACCAGCCATTGTGTTGGTCACACCTGAAGTGTGAAGTTGGTGTGCATTTTGTACCAGATGATGTGTGTGTCGCACCTTGGTCTCACCATCAGGCAGATTCACTGGCAGCCTCTTCTTTGCTCCATGCTCTAACACCCCAGAATTTAATCCAACATTAAAAAAATAGAACTCAGAGGAAATTCCATCCCAGTCAAGCCCCACGGGCTGACCCACGGGTGTCATGGACATGATGTCCCATCAGGGGTTCCCGTGGGAAAGGGCTAGGGACTTGGTCCCAGCTGGCTCCAACCAAACGAGGGACTCGATGGGCATCGGAGGTCCGAAGGGCAGCCCATGAAAAGGGGCCAGCAACACCCCCCCATCTTCCTTACCTTGATGGGCAATCGCCATGGGGCGTTGCAGATGCGACGGGCCGTGGGTCTGCCCGTGGGAATGTTCAAGGGGACCATCCCAAACCTGTCCCATCCTGATGCCCTGGGTGACGGGCCGTTGCAGGTCCGATGCCCATTGGACAGCCCATTCCGCGAGCAATTTTTCCAAAATTCCCAGACTAAGTTGGGGGCAGTCTGGTCTTTTCCAAAATACCTTAGTAATTTTGGGAGTAATTAAAGGGTTTTTAACTCTATTTCCCCTCATTACGTCAAAATCATTCTTTACTTAGCCAATTCAGTAAAGAACAAAATGTTTTCTCTTAAGAACAAGGCAAAAAGGTTTCCTCCATGTTCCTCTCAGAATCCAAAGGTTCAACCGTAGAATCTTCATCCAGGTATGTGGGATTTCACTAGTGGGTTCCTTTCACCCATTAGGTCCCTAGAATTAAACCAGTCCTTCAGGTTTCTCCATGGTTGATAGGACCTAGGGTTCATAAACCTTAGAGTTTTTCTTTGATATTCAGATGCTATAATTTATATATGATGCTTAGCTCATGTTTTTTAAAGGATTACTACAGTTCATGTATAGAATTCAGAACCCTAGCTTGTGAAAAGTTTCAGTACTTTATAAATTATGCTTGCTAGGAAGATCAGTCAGATAATCATGCTTTAGAAATTGAATGTCATATCTTTCAGTATAAGTATGTTGCATTCTCAGTTAATTGCCAGTACTTTGAGCTATCCACTATTTCAGTGCATTGTTGTCTATATTCAGTTGGGAGTAGACTTAGTACCGAGTGGACAAAGGGATGAAGGTTTAGTTGTCAGTTTAGGCTAAGAACTTTAGTAGCAGTCCCCAAGTCACAGAACTATAATGCCACCGTAGGTATTAAAGGAGTCAGCTGTTAGACTAGGCTGCACCTTTTTGTCCCCTGTGGACATTAGTCGTTGATCCACGTCAGACTTGTTTATACCCTTGGTAAGGTATGAACACCCTTCCATCCAGGGTTATAGGTTGTCCCCATAGTTAGCTCAACTTGGGGTATGTCGGTTAACAGTACCTCCCACAGTTAGATTCATGTTTCATTGACCATGTACTCAACATTTATTTCAGTATTCAGTTCAGCATGTTATATTCATGATTTGTACTTGATCATTCTATTCAGTTCAGCTTTCAGTTATGTTTCAGTGTACCTATCTCTATTGTCCAGCTTCCACTTATATTTTTGTACGTTTATGTTTATGCTCAGTTCTTTATTGTTCAGCTTAGTATATATCATGCATGCTCAGTACATTCAAAGTACTGACATATACTTTTGTGCTACATCGTTTTATGATGTAGGTTCAGGCACTCAGTATCCAGACCATGCTTAGTCAATTTCCAGTCTGTACTCAGCAGCTTAATGGTGAGTCCTCATAGTTCGAGGACGATAGACATGCTTTACTTTTAGTATTTACTTTATTTCAGTTTCAGTCTTGTCAGAGTTAGCCGGGGGCATGTCCTAACAACTCATATCAGTTAGAAGGCTTTCAGACATAGACTAGATTTCTGTAGTTGTTAGTGTTGTTTTCAGTCAGCACTATACTATTTATATATTTTGTATATTCAGATTTTTGGGTTCTTCCCCTTTCAGTATTAAATTAATTTTAGCTTCCGCATAGTGCATGTTTTAAAAATTGAACTTGTATAAATATGACATGCCATGAGTTATCTTGGGGTGACTTATGACACTAAGCACCATGCCGCATCCATGGGGTAGCCTCGAGGCATGACACACGCAATCCTTCAAATATGGAGTTGCTTCACTTATAGTGTAATGAGGCTCTTCCAAGCTCTCGTTTGTGCTCCAAGGGTGAGTGTGGCTTGGATCCTCTTGTCTATACATTGAAGTATGGGTCTGTGACTACCTTGGTAAAGGTCATGACCTAAGAATCTAATTCTGGTTTGGAAAAGCTCAATTTTCTTGGCGCTAATGACTAGGCCATTGGTTTTAACAATCTTAAAAAATATATTAAGGTGTTTAAAATGAGAATCAATGTCCTCGGAGAATATTAAAACATCATCTATGTAGACTATGGACATATGACTATGAGGATTAAATATATTGTTCATAATGTTTTGAAATTTAGAGGGGGCGTTCTTGAGCCCAAATGGTAAGACGTTCCATTCGTAATGTCCAAAAGGAACATTGAATGCTGTCTTATATTTGTCTTTTTCGGCAATTTGGATTTGCCAGAACCAAGATTTCATATTGAACTTGCTATAGAGGTTGGCTCTATAAGTTCGTTTTAGGAGATCTCTTTTATTACGGATCGGGTGGCGGATCCATTTAAGGACAGCATTAAGGGGTTTTTAATTAATCACAAGTCTGGGAGAACCTCTTTCCTTTTCTGCGCTGTTATTAACATAAAAGGCAGAGCAGCTCCAAGGAGAATTAGAGGGTCTGATAATACCATTTTTTAATAAATGATTTATCTCAGTTTTGCAAACTTCCATCATGATTTGATTCATCTGAATTGGTCTAGACTTTGTGGGAATAGATAATTCACTGAAATCAGCTATGTATGGGAGTTCAACCAAATGCATTTTTCGTTCCCAAAAGGCATTAGGGAAGTCTGAACAAATTTCTTTTTGGAAATTATTTTCTAGGTTGGCAATCTTAGTTACCATTCCTGGGGTTTTTAAAATTTGTTCAATTTCTTTGATTTTGATTTCCTTTTGTAAAGAAAATATATGACTAGAAAGATGATTTATTTTAAAGATGGTTTTCTCTTTAATAAAATCCTGTTCTTTAAGGGAAAGAGTTTTAACAAATGGAAAGAATAATTTCTGCTCAAGGACAGTAGAATGAATGCCATCAAAATTATCAGTATAAGGTTTTATCTGATTAATAAAGGGTAAACCTAAAATAATATCTTCATTGATATCTTCAGTAATGACAAAATCATTAACAAGACAGATATTATTATTGCAAATATGAGCTTTAGAAAGCTTAAAAATTAATCTTCATCTTTTCTCCTGTTGCTGAGTAAAGACGAGTAGTACTTTTTTCTAGGTACTTAGTAGGGATTAAACCTTTAACTATACAGTTGCAATCAGCACCTGTATCAAAGAGAGCGATTTTGTTTAATACTAAGTCCTTGATAATGATCTTAATGGGTATGTGGGCACTCAAAGATCTGATGTTAGTTATAGCTAACTGATCAGGGAGGGCTTCAGAAGTTGCTCCGGCGGATGTGGATCCGGGGAACTGATCGGTGGTAGGTTCTATTTCAATAGCTTTTCCTAGATCGGGAAAGTCATTGGGATTATTATCCTCGGAATAGGAGATATCCTTAAGTACTTGACTAGTAAGGACGCTAAGCTCTATACTGCTAAGTCTGGTCCTGATTTCGCCAAACTCTTTCTTTAGGGAGTGAACTTCTTCTCTAAGTTCAGAAATAGGTTGGCGAAATCAGGACCAGACTTAGCAGTATAGAGCTTAATAAACAGGATTTTATTAAAGAGAAAACCATGGTATTATTAAAGAGAAAACCATCTTTAAAATAAATCATCTTTCTAGTCATATATTTTCTTTACAAAAGGAAATCAAAATCAAAGAAATTGAACAAATTTTAAAAACCCCGTGAATGGTAACTAAGATTGCCTTTTGGGAACGAAAAAAGCATTTGGTTGAACTCCCATACATAGCTGATTTCAGTGAATTATCTATTCCCACAAAGTCTAGACCAATTCAGATGAATCAAAGTATGATGGAAGTTTGCAAAACTGAGATAAATCATTTATTAAAAAATGGTATTATCAGACCCTCTAATTCTCCTTGGAGCTGCTCTGCCTTTTATGTTAATAACAGCACAGAAAAGGAAAGAGGTTCTCACAGACTTGTGATTAATTACAAACCCCTTAATGCTGTCCTTAAATGGATCCGCCACCCGATCCTTAATAAAAGAGATCTCCTAAAACGAACTTATAGAGCCAACCTCTATAGCAAGTTCGATATGAAATCTGGGTTCTGGCAAATCCAAATTGCCGAAAAGGACAAATATAAGACAGCATTCAATGTTCCTTTTGGACATTACAAATGGAACGTCTTACCATTTGGGCTCAAGAACGCCCCCTCTGAATTTCAAAACATTATGAACAATATATTTAATCCTCATAGTCATATGTCCATAGTCTACATAGATGATGGTTTAATATTCTCCGAGGACATCGATTCTCATTTTAAACACCTTAATATATTTTTTAAGATTGTTAAAACCAATGGCCTAGTCATTAGCGCCAAGAAAATTAAGCTTTTCCAAACCAGAATTAGATTCTTAGGCCATGACCTTTACCAAGGTAGTCACAGACCCATTTGCAGGGCCATTGAATTCTCTGTGAAATTTCCTGATGAAATCACTGACAAAACCCAGCTTTAAAGGTTTTTAGGCAGCCTTAACTATGTGGTGGACTTCATCCCCAACATTAGGTAGGTTTGTGAACCCCTTTACAATAGACTTAGAAAAATCCCGGTACCTTGGAGTATTGATCAGACTAATGCTATCAAGAAAGTCAAAAGACTTGTCCAAAACCTCCCCTGCCTAGGAATTTCTAATCCTGAAGCCTTTATGATTGTTGAAATAGATGCTTCCGATATTGGCTACGGAGGAATCCTTAAACAAAAGATCCCTCCTAATACTGAAGAAATTTTTGTTAGATTCACCTCAGGAGTCTGGAATTCTGCCCAACACAATTACAGTACTGTCAAAAAAGAAATTTTGTCTATAGTACTATGTATTACCAAATTTCAAGACGACTTGATAAACAAGGAGTTTTTACTCAGAGTGGATTGTAAATCCGCTAAAGAAATCTTGCAAAAAGATGTTAAAAACATTGTTTCCAAACAAATTTTTTCTAGGTGGCAAGCTCTGCTCTCTAGTTTTGATTTTCAAATCGAATTTATTAAAGGAGAAAACAATTCCCTTCCCGATTTCCTAACTAGAGAATTTCTGCAGAATCGACATGAGTAAATCTCATCGTCCCAATTCTTCCTTCAAAGGAGCCAGACCTACGCCAGCAAAAAAGGCAACAGTCCTTCCCTTTTTACCACCAGTAGGAATGACCTAGCTTAGACCAAGGCCGCCGCCTCCAAGACCCTTGGTGCCATCCCCAGGACAACTCGGAGCAGGGTTCCCTCCCTTGGCAGGACCACCAGCATCATCTTTAGATGCTATATTCAAGAACAGGTATTCAGTACTAATAGAGCTAGCAGATCCTAGAAATACTGCAAGCTCCAGTACAACGGAAAAACCTAAATCAACCTCTTCAGTTCTGACAAAGAAGAGTTATGAAATAAAGATCCCAGAATCTTTCTCCAAGGCGGTAAATCCCAGATTAGTCCCATCATATTCTAGCAAAGAAACTCTGACACAAGGAACAGAAGAAACCTTCAATTTTCTAGCCACACACACATTACCATTAATGGCATTAGACAAAGAATATGAATGTTTTAAACCAAAAGATCTCACCAAACCCTGTTACACAAATGACAACTTTGTTGAAACAGATGATCCTCTGAAAACAAGATTCTATTTCAAAGCCATCCTGGCTGACACAGATTCAATTGAAGTAGAACACACATATGATGAGAAAAATCCCGAGTATATTCAATACTCAAGAGTAACACTAAAGAGAATTTTGTCTCCCTTCAACTGGCTTTTAGGTCATCTACAGACACCAATTAACCTCTCAATGGAGCATAGACCCCAGACTTACAATTGGTACATCTACAAAGATGCTTGATTTAACTTTATGTATGTTCGTCCAAGACATACTTGGTTTATCAAATACAACACAAAATTCGCAAGTTCTATCATCCCCAGATGGTTCTACGACTGGTTGAATTATTTCGGAGGGCAAAAAGAAATCTGTCCAAAATAGTTCATACCCAGTATGAAGAATTTCAAGTCACAGAAGAGATTACCACTCTCCCAGACCACATAAAATTGTGTAAATTTTTTATTAAAAAAAGTGTCTCCTACATAATCAGTTGTAGTTTTACCATTTTTGAATTCGACAGAATTAAGTACTTGTCCAAAGAGATAAGAGTTAAAGGATGGGTTCCTGCTTCCAAAAATCAGAAAGATAAGGGACCAAAGAAAACATCATCATCTCCCTCAAAAGACCAACTCAAAGCAAAGCTTCAACAAGCCCTAAGCTATATTGAAGACTTCGAGGAAGAAGACTTATTACAGATGATCAAAGAAGCTGAGTCATCTAGTGACAATGACAACGGAGACATGCTATGCCCCAGAGGAATAACAAAAACCTACCAAAGTTTTCAAGGAAACTATTATGATTAGTAAAACGACCCTTGAGAAAAGTAGAGGTCCAAAGGACTGGAATTACTTTCTGTAAAAGGAGTCATTATTAGTCAGGATAAGAATCTTGACAGCTTTCGAAAGGGACCCACCATCCACCAGCTGTCGGCCATCAAATTGTCGACAACATCTCAGCCTTACACTTGTTCACTTTAGATTAACTTACTTTATTTTCTCAGTCTATAAAAGGACCCTAAATCTGTTAAGAGAAGGGCATCGAAAAATATCCCTCTCTGACATTTACCTACTACTCCCCTGTAATCTCCTTAATGCTTCTGCAATATGTTTCAGTTTGTTAAATAAATAAAACTTTGTAAGTTTTCTTAATCTTCTTATTATATACACTTTTACTCATTTCTATCCTGCAAAAGTGTTTTCAAGGTTGAAGATTATTTACTCCAGTTTTGAAGATTATTTTCAAGGTTGGCAATTCGAGTTGCCTGAGAAGAAATATTAACAGTATTCAAAATGTTTTGAGTATCACTCATGGTATCAGAGCCATGTTGGCCGTGTATAAACTTAGCATGAGCAACTAAGTTTATATACTGCCGGAAAGCATGGAGATAGATATTTTCATAATAAATTAATTATTTTGACTATAATTAGATTCTTTAGTTTATTATCATTCTTTATTTATCTTTTTATACTGCTTGTATCCTGTGTGAGGTTTCTATTTGTCTCTCTGGTTTGAGGATTCCGATTAATATCCAGTTTAAGGTGTTGGTTAGCCAAGTGATTGGTCGTTTCCAGGGTATGCGTTAGACCTATAGGTGATCCCTCCGCCGAGATAACCATAGAGAGAAACAAGTGTAAATCCAATAGAACTTAGTTACTGCAGTATTTCTCAATGATAGTTAAAGAACTTTAATTTTCTAAATTACTCTGTTTATTTTCTCTTTACTTAATTGGTTTGATTATTATCTTTCTTACGTTCTTTCCGGTAGTATCTCTCTTCTCCATGAGTGATACTCAAAACATTTTGAATACTGTTAATATTTCTTCTCAGGCAACTTGAATTGCCAACCTTGAAAATAATCTTCAAAACAGGAGTATACCAGAAGAACCTTTTAAAAAAATCTACCAGCTAGGTAATTTTAGCTTCATCAAGAAGCATAATATTAAAACCTGTGAGTCCACTACTGCTATTAATAATTCCTTGGAAATTATTAGAATGTTTAAGGAGCATGACATTAATAGATACAAATCTATTTTTAACTATTTGCATATTGGTTTAGTCCAAGTAGCTATAAAACCTCTCTTTAGGAAAGGTTTAAATGTCCCTATTTGTACTATCCTTAGAGATGGCCGTCTCCTTAATTTTGATGATTCTATTCTAGGAGTCTTACAAAGTAACCTAGCCAATGGCCCGGTTTACTTCAATTGTTACCCAAACTTTTCGGTTGATATAAATGACCCTAATGTTATGGATACCTTGACTCTTAATGTTAAGACCAAGAACATGAATAGTAAAATCAATACTAGGGAAATAGCCATCATTTACAGAGTTTATTATAGATTAATGTCAACCTCTCTAGCCCCTAAAGCTAGAATTGAAGATGTCAAAGGATTTACAATGCTCATGGAAGCCAACCAAGAGCATGGCACTACCTTCTTTCCAAGGTTGTTGAAATGGAACGACATCCTTCATAATAATGATTGGCATTTTGAGGCAATAACTCAGCCTCTTCCCCTTCACCCAGAAAGATCCCAAATCGAAAGGGTTATCCAATAACCTGGCGGATCGATAGATCTAAAATTTCTTGGTGAAACTGATAGTAGAGCGTCTTCAAATCGAAGATCGATATCTACGAGACTGTCTACTTCCAAACCCCCGGAGGAACGAGGAAGTGATGAAGATGACAACGCTAAAGGAAAAGTCGTCGGGGTTGATTTCTCTCAAGAAATCCCTAAAGTCCATTATCAGGAACCTGATAGTTCCCATAGTAGTCCTACGCCCTCGGAGATGTTAGGAGACCCTGGATGTAAAGTCATCAGATCTGATGACGGTTACACCCCGGACCTCAAAGCCCTTAAAGTTCTTTGGGATGACCCAAGAAAAAAACCTAAGAGAGACTGGTATTTCGGCACATATGATGCTAAACAACAGTCCCTCTATGGAAAAGACTGGATCAACGATATGAAGAGAATCCGATGTGATATTGGGTTCTTCAAGTGGTTTGAAATTACCGACAAACTTAACCATCAACAAGAATCTTTAAAGGTTCTCGTACAGAGATGGCATACCCAGTCTAATAGAATAGTTGAGTCTATTGTTCCCCTTCTTGAAGGGATAAAAATTGCCCATTCTAATAAAGTCATCTTAGCCTCTCCTTTCAAGCTTAATAGCGAGAAAAATCCTGACCAAACTTCTAAACCGGTCACTACTGGAGACATAGACAAAGTAGTTGAACAAAACAACTACACCAACCAACTTCTTCATGTCATCTCTAGGCAGATAGAAGAAAAAACTCACCTCTTTAGCATTCCTGTCCCCTCTAAGGCTAGTACTAGCAGCGCTATTGAAACCAATCCCATCTTTAAGATGACAGAATTCAGTAAGGATAAGTTCCCCAAACTTTCTGATAACTTTGATGCCTCAGGAAAAATCCTTGAACAAATCAGTGAGAAACTAGCCAAATTCTCCATTACCAAACCAAGAGATACCCTTACCACCATCCAAGAAGAGGGAAAAAACCTTAGTAAACTTACCAATACTCGATTTCATACCCGTAAGAATTACTACCAAAAGCCTTCTTTTCCTGACATGTAGTTTGAAGAAAATACTTTTCTTTCAACTAGCTCTCATGATGGTACAGGTATTACCGAATGGAACATAGACGGATTAGCCGAACACCAGGTTTACAATAAGCTCCATGAAATGGGAGTTGCTATCACCGCCTATAAAATTAGGAATGCCTCAGACAAAGAAGCCGCCACTATGGTCGCTGCAGGCTTCACTGGCATGCTCAGACATTGGTGGGACAACTGCCTCACAGTAGATGTCAAGGCAGCCATCAATAATGCTACAGCCATCGATTCTATTGTCAAAACTGAAAATGGTGTTGACATAGTTACTTAATTTCAGAAGGAGGACGCTTGCGCAACTCTCCTCTATCTTATAGCTAAACACTTTGTAGGTGAGCCCAAGCTCTTTCAAGATAGAAGCCTGGAAATCCTTAACAACCTTTCTTGCCCAAAACTCACTGACTTCAGGTGGTACAAAGATACCTTTTTAGTTAAGGTAATGATCCGACCTGACTGCAACCATGACTTCTGGAAAGAAAGATTTATTAGTGGTCTACCCCATCTCTTCGCCGACAAGGTTAGAACCAAAATAAAGGATATGTGCGATGGTAAAATCCCCTATAGTAATATGACTTACGGAGATATCGTTAGAATTATCAACACCGTAGGCCTAGAGCTTTGCACTGATCTCAAGCTTAAACATCAGCTTAAAAAGGATCAAACCTCTTCTAAAAATGAACTAGGAAGTTTCTGTCAAGACTTTGGCTTTGTTACAGCCATTCCTCCCTTTAGGAAAAGGGAACCTAGCACTTTTAGAAAGCAGGGCTCATCTATTTCTAAGAAAGTTCATAGATCCAAGTCTAAAAGAACTCGGGACAAACCTAAGGAATCCCATCGTAAGAGTTCCAAAAGGCGCTTTAAAGGAAAAGACGTCTACTGGGATTGCGGCAAAACAGGCCATATGGCTAACAATTGCCCAAACTCTAATAAGAAGAAAAAGATCAACCAACTAGGCTTAGCTGATGATACCAAAGAACAACTCCTCTCAATTTTAGAAGAGCAGTACTCTGACTCATCCAGTGAGGAGTACAGTGATGAAGAGGATATTAACCTCAGCTACAGTTCTGACCAATCCCAATCTGGTGGCGATTGCCCCGATTGTGGGATATTCTGCTCTTGCCCTAAGCATATCATAGGTGTCTTGTCTAGCAACTCTAGAGAAGTCCTCTTTGACGTCATTGAACATATCACTGATGAAGAAGCCAAAGCCAAATACCTTTTAGAACTTAAGAATATCATTCTTAATTCCAATAAGGCAAAAACACCTAGGGTCATAGAACCTTTTAACATGAAAAATGTTATGTCAAGATTTGAAAAACCTGTTGAACCTTCTATTTCTGAACTTAGAGAAGAAGTTAACTCCCTAAAGAAAGAGGTTGGCGAAATCAGGACCAGACTTAGCATTATAGAGCTTAGCGTCCTTATTAGTCAAGTCCTTAAGGATATCTCCTATTCCGAGGATAATAATCCCAATGACTTTCCCGATCTAGGAAAAGCTATTGAAATAGAACCTACCACCGGTCAGTTCCCCGGATCCACATCCGCTGGAACAACTTCTGAAGCCCTCCCTGATCAGTTAGCTATAACTAACATCAGATCTTTGAGTGCCCACATACCCATTAAGATCATTATCAAGGACTTAGTATTAAACAAAGTCGCTCTCTTTGATACAGGTGCTGATCGCAACTGTATCGTTAAAGGTTTAATCCCTACTGAGTACCTAGAAAAAAGTACTACTCGTCTTTACTCAGCAACAGGAGAAAAGATGAAGATTAATTTTAAGCTTTCTAAAGCTCATATTTGCAATAATAATATCTGTCTTGTTAATGATTTTGTCATTACTGAAGATGTCAATGAAGATATTATTTTAGGTTTACCCTTTATTAATCAGATAAAACCTTATACTGATAATTTTGATGGCATTCATTCTACTGTCCTTGAGTAGAAATTATTCTTTCCATTTGTTAAAAATCTTTTCCTTAAAGAACAAGATTTTATTAAAGAGAAAACCATCTTTAAAATAAATCGTCTTTCTAGTCATATATTTTCTTTACAAAAGGAAATCAAAATCAAAGAAATGGAACAAATTTTAAAAACCCCGGGAATGGTAACTAAGATTGCCAACCTAGAAAATAATTTCCAAAAAGAAATTTGTTCAGACTTTCCTAATGCCTTTTGGGAACGAAAAAAGCATTTGGTTGAACTCCCATACATAGCTGATTTCAGTGAATTATCTATTCCCACAAAGTCTAGACCAATTCAGATGAATCAAATCATGATGGAAGTTTGCAAAACTGAGATAAATCATTTATTAAAAAATGGTATTATCAGACCCTCTAATTCTCCTTGGAGCTGCTCTGCCTTTTATGTTAATAATAGCGCAGAAAAAGGAAAGAGGTTCTCCCAGACTTGTGATTAATTACAAACCCCTTAATGCTTTCCTTAAATGGATCCGCCACCCGATCCCTAATAAAAGAGATCTCCTAAAACGAACTTATAGAGCCAACCTCTATAGCAAGTTCGATATGAAATCTGGGTTCTGACAAATCCAAATTGCCGAAAAGGACAAATATAAGACAGCATTCAATGTTCCTTTTGGACATTACGAATGGAACATCTTACCATTTGGGCTCAAAACTAGAGTAAATAATCTTCAACCTTGAAAACACTTTTGCAGGATAGAAATGAGTAAAAGTGTATATAATAAGAAGATTAAGAAAACTTACAAAGTTTTATTTATTTAACAAACTGAAACATATTGCGGAAGCATTAAGGAGATTACAAGGGAGTAGTAGGTAAATATCAGAGAGGGATATTTTTCGATGTCCTTCTCTTAACAGATTTAGGGTCCTTTTATAAACTGAGAAAATAAAGTAAGTTCATCTAAAGTGAATAAATGTAAGGCTGAGATGTTGCCGACAATCTGATGGCCGACAGCTGGTGGATGGTGGGTCCCTTTGGAAAGCTGTCAAGATTCTTATCCTGACTAATAATGACTCCTTTTACAGAAAGTAATTCCAGTCCTTTGGACCTCTACTTTTCTCAAGGGTCGTTTTACTAATCATAATAGTTTCCTTGAAAACTTTGGTAGGTTTTTGCTATTCCTCTGGGGCATAGCATGTCTCCGTTGTCATTGTCACTAGATGACTCAACTTATTTGATCATCTGTAATAAGTCTTCTTCCTCGAAGTCTTCAATATGGCTTAGGGCTTGTTGAAGCCTTGCTTTGAGTTGGTCTTTTGAGGGAGATGATGATTTATTCTTTGGTCCCTTATCTTTCTGATTTTTGGAAGCAGGAACCCATCCTTTAACTCTTATCTCTTTGGACAAGTACTTAATTCTGTCGAATTCAAAAATAGTAAAACTCCAACTGATTATGTAGGAGACTCTTTTTTTAATAAAAAATTTACACAATTTTATGTGGTATGGGAGAGTGGTAATCTCTTCTGTGACTTGAAATTCTTCATATCTGGGTATGAACTGTTTTGGCAAGATTTCTTTTTGCCCTCCAAAATAAGTCCACCAGTCGTAGAACCATCTGGGGATGATAGAACTTGTGAATTCTGTGTTGTATTTGATAAACCAGGTATGTCCTGGACGAACATACATAAACTTAAACCAAGCATCTCTGTAGATGTACCAATTATAAGTCTAGGGTCTATGCTCCATTGAGAGGTTAATTGGTGTCTGTAGATGACCTACAAGTCAGTTGAAGGGAGATAAAATTCTCTTTAGTGTTACTCTTGAGTATTGAATATACTCGGGATTTTTCTCATCATATGTGTGTTCTACTTCGATTGAATCTGTGTCAGCCAGGATGGCTTCGAAATAGAATCTTGTTTTTAGAGGATCATCTGTTTCAACAAAGTTGTCATTTGTGTAATAGGGCTTGGTGAGATCTTTTGGTTTAAAACCGTCATATTCTTTGTCTAATTCCATTAATGGTAATTTCTGTGTGGCTAGAAAATCGAAGGTTTCTTCTTTTCCTTGTGTCAGAGTTTCTTTGCTAGAAACTGATGGGACTAATCTGGGATTTACCGCCTGGGAGAAAGATTCTGGGATCTTTATTTCATAACTCTTCTTTGTCAGAACTGAAGAGGTTGATTTAGGTTTTTCCGTTGTACTGGAGCTTGCAGTATTTCTAGGATCTGCTGGCTCTATTAGTACTGAATACCTGTTATTGAATATAGCATGTAAAGATGATGCTGGTGGTCCTGCCAAGGGAGGGAACCCTGCTCCGAGTTGTCCTGGGGATGGCACCAAGGGTCTTGGAGGCGGCGGCCTTGGTCTAAGCTGGGTCATTCCTACTGGTGGTAAAAAGGGAAGGATTGTCGCCTTTTTTGCTGGCGTAGGTCTGGCTCCTTTGAAGGGAGAATTGGGACGATGAGATTTACTCATGTCGATTATGCAGAAATTCTCTAGTTAGGAAATCGGGAAGGGAATTGTTTTCTCCTTTAATAAATTCGATTTGGAAATCCAAACTAAAGAGCAGAGCTTGCCACCTAGCAAAAATTTGTTTGGAAACAATGTTTTTAACATCCTTTTGCAAGATTTCTTTAGCGGATTTACAATCCACTCTGAGTAAAAACTCCTTGTTTATCAAGTCATCTTGAAATTTGGTAATACATAGTACTATAGACAAAATTTCTTTTTTGACAGTACTGTAATTGTGTTGGGCAGAATTCCAGACTCCTGAGGTGAATCTAACTAAAACTTCTTTAGTATTAGGAGAGATCTTTTGTTTTAGGATTCCTCCGTAGCCAATATCGGAAGCATCTGTTTCAACAATCATAAAGGCTTCAGGATTAGAAATTCCTAGGCAGGAGAGGTTTTGGACAAGTCTTTTGACTTTCTTGATAGCATTAGTCTGATCAATACTCCAAGGTACCGGGATTTTTCTAAGTCTTTTGTAAAGGGGTTCACAAACCTGCCTAATATTGGGGATGAAGTCCGCCACATAGTTAAGGCTGCCTAAAAACCTTTGAAGCTGGGTTTTGTCAGTG
The DNA here is from genome assembly GCA_003996215.1 of Jaltomata sinuosa. NCBI lineage: Eukaryota > Viridiplantae > Streptophyta > Magnoliopsida > Solanales > Solanaceae > Jaltomata > Jaltomata sinuosa. Next base: position 79,735 of record QJPP01004305.1, read on the forward strand.
ATTTCATCAGGAAATTTTCGCAGAGAATTCAATGGCCCTGCAAATGGGTCTGTGACTACCTTGGTAAAGGTCATGACCTAAGAATCTAATTCTGGTTTGGAAAAGCTTAATTTTCTTGGCGCTAATGACTAGGCCATTGGTTTTAACAATCTTAAAAAATATATTAAGGTGTTTAAAATGAGAATCGATGTCCTCGGAGAATATTAAAACATCATCTATGTAGACTATGGACATATGACTATGAGGATTAAATATATTGTTCATAATGTTTTGAAATTCAGAAGGGGCGTTCTTGAGCCCAAATGGTAAGACGTTCCATACGTAATGTCCAAAAGGAACATTGAATGATGTCGTATATTTGTCCTTTTCGGCAATTTGGATTTGCCAGAACCCAGATTTCATATCGAACTTGCTATAGAGTATAGAATCATCAAAATTAAGGTGACGGCCATCTCTAAGGATAGTACAAATAGGGACATTTAAACCTTTTCTAAAGAGAGGTTTTATAGCTACTTGGACTAAACCAATATGCAAATAGTTAAAAATAGATTTGTATCTATTAATGTCATGCTCCTTAAACATTCTAATAATTTCCAAGGAATTATTAATAGCAGTAGTGGACTCACAGGTTTTAATATTATGCTTCTTGATTAAGCTAAAATTACCTAGCTGGTAGATTTTTTAAAAAGGTTCTTCTGGTATACTCCAGTTTTGAAGATTATTTTCAAGGTTGGCAATTCGAGTTGCCTGAGAAGAAATATTAACAGTATTCAAAATGTTTTGAGTATCACTCATGGAGAAGAGAGATACTACCGGAAAGCAACGTAAGAAAGATAATAATCAAACAAATTAAGTAAAGAGAAAATAAACAGAGTACTTTAGAAAATTAAAGCTCTTTAACTATCTTTGAGAAATACTGCAGTAACTAAGTTCTATTGGATTTACACTTGTTTCTCTCTATGGTTATCTCGGCGGAGGGATCACCTATAGGTCTAACGCACACCCTGGCAACGACCAATCACTTGGCTAACCAACACCTTAAACCAGATATTAATCGGAAACCTCAAACCAGAGAGACAAATAGAAACCTTACACATGATTAACCTCTCAATGGAGCATAGACCCCAGACTTACAATTGGTACATCTACAGAGATGCTTGGTTTAACTTTATGTATGTTCGTCCAGGACATACTTGGTTTATCAAATACAACACAGAATTCACAAGTTCTATCATCCCCAGATGGTTCTACGACTGGTGGAATTATTTCGAAGGGCGAAAAGAAATCTTGCCAAAACAGTTCATACCCAGATATGAAGAATTTCAAGTCACAGAAGAGATTACCACTCTCCCAGACCACATAAAATTGTATAAATTTTTTATTAAAAAAAGAGTCTCCTACATAATCAGTTGGAGTTTTACCATTTTTGAATTCGACAGAATTAAGTACTTGTCCAAAGAGATAAGAGTTAAAGGATGGGTTCCTGCTTCCAAAAATCAGAAAGATAAGGGACCAAAGAAAACATCATCATCTCCCTCAAAAGACCAACTCAAAGCAAGGCTTCAACAAGCCCTAAGCCATATTGAAGACTTCGAGGAAGAAGACTTATTACAGATGATCAAAGAAGCTGAGTCATCTAGTGACAATGACAACGGAGACATGCTATGCCCCAGAGGAATAGCAAAAACCTACCAAAGTTTTCAAGGAAACTATTATGATTAGTAAAACGACCCTTAAGAAAAGTAGAGGTCCAAAGGACTGGAATTACTTTCTGTAAAAGGAGTCATCATTAGTCAAGGAATCTTGTGATGAACTTTGCCAAGGGAATTATGTGGCACGTTTCCAAATGCTTGATGTTTATTTTTTCAAGGATGGCAAAGCGTGTGTACCTATGAGTTTATGGAAGGAGATCTTACTCAAAAAAGCTCATAGTGGTGGAATGATGGGGCACTTTGGTGGTACCAAGAAACTTTACATTCTCATGGAGCAATTTTATTGGCCAAGGATGAAGCATGATGTGGAGAAGCTATGTGGACAATGCCTCGAATACAAGCAAGCCAAGTCCAAGACTCGGCCCCAAGGTATGTACGCACCTCTTGCCACCCCTCTTGGTCCTTGGATGGAAATTTCTATGGATTTTGTGTTGGACTTCTAAGAACCAAAAGAAGGCATGATAGTATCTTTGTGGCAGTGGATAGATTCTCAAATATGTCTCATTTTATTCCATGCCATAAATGTGATGACTCATCTTATGTTGCATCTTTATTTATTATTCATGTGCTTAAATTGCATGGAGTACCTCACACTATTGTTAGTAATAGGGACTCCAAGTTTCTTAGCCATATTTGGAAGAGTCTATGGGGTACACTTGGTACCAAACTCATGTTCTCTACTTCTTGTCATCCTAAAATGGATGGTCAAACCAAAGTAGTCAATACTCTTGGGAGCATGCTACATTGCATGATTTAGAGGATCCCCAACTTCTTGGGAGGACTGTTTACTATTGATTGAATTTGCTTACTTGGTCTCTTCACATCTCTATTGGCACGACTCCATTTGAAGTGTGTTATGGGTTTAACCCATTGATTTCATTATCCTTAATCCCTTTGTCTAGTGATATTGTAGTGAGCTTAGATGCAGAGCAAAAGGCAAAGGAGATGATGAAGATTCACAGAAAGGTAAGGGAGGTTATGGATAAAAACAACTCCAAGGTGGCTCTCTGGAAAAATCATGGAAGGAAGAAAGTGATATTTCAACCCAATGATTGGGTTTGGGTTCATTTTGAAAGGAAAGATTTACACAACTTCGCAAGGGGAAGTTGATCCCAAGGGGTGATGGCCCATACCAAGTGCTTGAAAGGATCAACGATAATACCTACAAGATCGATCTACCATGTGAGGATAATGTTCACAATGTTTTCAATGTGAGTGATCTATCTTCTTGTGTTGTCGGTGAAGCTATGGATTCAAGGATGAATCCTTTTTCAAGAAAGGGAGGATGTTATGGTATCACCTGGCACAACCTCTACAAGGCCATTCACTAGGAACCAAGCCAAAGAACTCCAAGCCTGACAAGCCCTATTCATGATGAAAAAGTCATTGGAGACCATTGAAGAATGTAGATCAAGGATCTACAACTTATGGATGATTGCATGTGAAGACGAGGCTGCCAGCGAATCTGTTTGAAGGTGCGACACGCACTTCCAGTGGTGCGAAATTCACCTCTAAATGAATCCATAAATGAGTATTCTCATGTAATATTTAAGCAAAGGAAGTTATCAAGCAGCCAAGGGAATCCACCTTTAGTCACTCACCTAAACTATTAGGAATCCACCCAATAGATTTCTACGCTACATTAACTAATTAGGAATCCACCCAAGCTAACAAGCTAAACTCTCAAAGAGATAATTCCATATCAATTCAACAACAACTAAGGAGCTAAAGGAAAGGGAACCCCTATTTGTAGTTATTACATCAAGGCCTAAAAGTGACCTTGGAATACTTCAAAATTGGGTCCATGATGGGTCTAGTGCAGCTAGAGGTGCATTTGTAGTGATGAACGCAACAGCCATTGTGCTGGTCACACCTGAAGTGTGAAGTTGGTGTGGATTTTGCACCAGATGATGTGTGTGTCGCACCTTGGTCTCACCATCAGGCAGATTCACTGGCAGCCTCTTCTTTTCTCCATGCTCTAACACCCCAGAATTTAATCCAACCTCAAAAAAATAGAACTCAGAGGAAATTCCATCCCAGTCAAGCCCCACCGGCTGACCCACGGGTGTCATGGACATGATGTCCCATCAGGGGTCCCCGTGGGAAAGGGCTAGGGACTTGGTCCCAGCTGGCTCCAGCCAAACGAGGGACTCGATGGGCATCGGAGGTCCAAAGGGCAGCCCATGAAAAGGGGCCAGCAACACCCCCCCCCCATCTCCCTTACCTCGACGGGCAATCGCCATGGGGCGTTGCAGATGCGATGGGCCGTGGGCTGCCCATGGGAATGGTCAAGGGGAACATCCCAAACCTGTCCCATCCTGATGCCCTGGCTGACGGGCCGTTGCAGGTTCGATGCCCGTTGGACAGCCCATTCGGCGAGCAATTTTTCCAAAATTCCCAGACTAAGTTGGGGGCAGTCTGGTCTTTTCCCGATTATTTTAATTATGATCCTTAGTAATTTTGGGAGTAATTAAAGGGTTTTTAACTCTATTTCCCCTCATTACTTCAAAATCATTCGATACTTAGCCAATTCAGTCAAGAACAAAATGCTTTCTCTTAAGAGCAAGGCAAAAAGGTTTCCTCCATGTTCCTCTCAGAATCCAAAGGTTCAACCGGAGAATCTTCATCCAGGTATGTGGGATTTCACTAGTGGGTTCCTTTCACCCATTAGGTCCCTAGAATTAAACCAGTCGTTCAGGTTTCTCTATGGTTGATAAGACCTAGGGTTCATAAACCTTAGAGTTTTTCTTTGATATTCAGATGCTATAATTTATATATGATGCTTAGCTCATGTTTCTTGGAGGATTACTACAGTTCATGTATAGAATTCAGAACCCTAGCTTGTGAAAAGTTTTAGTACTTCATAAATTATGCTTGCTAGGAAGATCAGTCAGATAATCATTCTTTAGAAATTGAATGTCATATCTTTCAGTATAAGTATGTTGCATTCTCAGTTAATTACCAGTACTTTGAGCTATCCACTATTTCAGTGCATTGTTGTCTATATTCAGTTGGGAGTAGACTTAGTACCGAGTGGACAAAGGGATGAAGGCTTAGTTGTTAGTTTAGGCTAAGACCTTTAGTAGCAGTCCCCATGTCACAGAACTACAATGCCACCGTAGGTATTAAAGGAGTCAGCTGTCATACTAGGCTGCACCTTTTTGTCCCCTGTGGACATTAGTCGTTGATCCACGTTAGACTTGTTTGTACCCTTGGTAAGGTATGAACACCCATCCATCCAGGGTTATAGGTTGGCCCCATAGTTAGCTCAACTTGGGGTATGTCGATTAACAGTACCTCCCACAGTTAGATTCATGTTCCATTGACCATGTACTCAGTATTTATTTCAGTATTTAGTTCAACATGTTATATTTATGATTTGTACTTGATCATTTTATTTAGTTCAGCATTCAGTTATGTTTCAGTGTACCTATCTTTATTGTCCAGCTTTCACTTATATTTTTGTACGTTTATGTTTATGCTCAGTTCTTTATTGTTCAGCTTAGTATATATCATGCATGCTCAGTACATTCAAAGTACTGACACATACTTTTGTGCTACATCGTTTTATGATGTAGGTTCAGGCACTCAGTATCCAGACCATGCTTAGTCGATTTCCAGTCTGTACTCAGCAGCTTAGTGGTGAGTCCTCATAGTTCGAGGACGATAGACATGCTTTACTTTTAGTATTTACTTTATTTCAGTTTCAGTCCTGTCGGAGTTAGCCGGGGGCATGTCCTAGCAACTCATATCAGTTAGAAGGCTTTCAGACATAGACTAGATTTCAGAAGTTGTTAGTGTTGTTTTCAGTCAGCAGTATACTATTTATATATTTTGTATATTCAGATTTTTGGGTTCTTCCCCTATCAGTATTAAATTAATTTTAGCTTCCGCATAGTGCATGTTTTAAAAATTGAACTTGTATAAATATGACATGCCATGGGTTAGCTTGCGGTGACTTATGACACTAAGCACCATGCCGCATCCATGGGGTAGCATCGAGGCATGACACACGCAATCCTTCAAATATGGAGTTGCTTCACTTCTAGTGTAATGAGGCTCTTCCAAGCTCTCGTTTGTGCTCCAAGGGTGAGTGTGGCTTGGATCCTCTTGTCTATACCTTGAAGAATAGGTCTAGCATGAATATTCCTGGGTGATATCGTATCATCCTTCCCTTCTTGAAAAGGACTTTTCCTTGAATCTAAACCTTGCAAAAACATAGAAAGGAAAAACAACCACAAATTCCTCATGGTATAAGGGTTAGCACATGAGTTAGCACAAGAAGTATTTCAAAGCAGCACATTATCAAGGAACAACCAAGCATTCCCCATTGTAATGACAATGAAGTCAACATATTAAGTACAAGGGAATTGGTTATTCCATTCAACACAAGGATAGGACCATCCAAATGGTGGTACCATTAAAAGCTAACATACCCATGAAGGGTCTCCGAGGTCAAATGGATATGAGACCCACTCATTTTTGTCACACAAACAAGAGTGTGACCCAATAACAAGTCTACCCCTCTCCAATGCATCTTTAATGCAAACATACATCATCAAATATAAAGAGATAGTAGAGAAAGATGTTAGCATTCTAGTCTCATCCAAGGTGTTTCCACATGCAAGAATACCATCAAGTCTAAGAAATGTATCAAGCAAACCACAATAAGGTAGAAGACCTAAGGATGAAGTGATAACATTTGGACATACTTCACCTTCTCTTTTTGATAACGGAAATCAAACAAACAAGAAGGGAAGAAGGAAAAGATATGTGGAATTAACAACTAGAAATTGAAATTATGGGCAACAAGGGGATAGAACCCTCACCTCCCAATTAATTCTAACAACTAGAAATTAAACCTACTCAATCAAACTAGGAAACCAAATGAATTCCACAAATGGGAGACCTTCGATTAATTAAGCAAAATAAGTTAAACTAACAATTAGGAGAGTTCACCCTAATCACTCACTAATTCCTTAAGGGAATTTCACTAAGCTTTACAATAGAGACTACAAATTTAGAGTATCAATATTCAACACCAAAACTAGTCTTCAAAATGATGAAATACTACTACTTATACTTGGAAATAAGAAGACACTATCTATTACAATTTTGCCCTTAATGAAGTAAGGGCCTTGTTGGGTTGCCTTCTTTTGGAAATTCTTGAATTTATCCTTCCACCTCACTATAATGGACCACCCACACATTATATGCTTTCCTTTAATTTTCTTCAAGCTTTTCCAATTCTTCCTTTTTCATGACCATCACTTGTAGGTCTTGGAGATCTTTAGCTTGACTATGTGTGAAAGGACTTGAAGGATAAGTTTCATGCATGCTAGTATTGTCCATGCCATACATGCTAGTATCACTTTTCACATGATTCATGTTCACATAAGATGTATACTCAACACACTCATGAATATTATCATCATATGCAAAAAGATAGTAAAGAAAGATAACAAGATCACTAGTGTCAATCATGGTGTCCTCATATGCAAGTTCACAATTAGATAAAAAGATCCTAACAAGCACATTTTTACATGTCTGGACACATGACATCAAATTGCAGTTCATCACACAAGTGTCACCTTTTTCTATTCAAATAACTCCTCAACGAGAGGGTATCTTTCAATAGTCATGCTATAAGGGATGATGTGGAATATATAAGAACCCAATTCGCTCCCAATCAAATAGTCTTCCCAAGAAGTTGGGTTCCTTCCATTTATGCCACTAAGCATACTTCCAAGAGTCTCATTTGATACTTCAAATTATCCAACCCTATGAAGGTGACAAGAAGTCTTGAACATCCAAGGACTCCCCGACAAATAAGTAATAAACTTAGCATCAACAAGTTGTGGCTCACACAACTTAAGCATGAGTGTGTCAAAAAAGGATGCAAGTATATAGTTAACACCCAAGGTAGGCAATGACTCATTTTCCCTAGGTGTCATAAGCATGATATTGCCCACTAGCAAGGGTTCATCAAATGGAAAAAAAATAAAAGAGGAAGGATTGAAGATCACCAAACTCATTCCAAGTGTTTTTAATTGTCAATCTATACTTCAAACCTTGAATGCTAGCAAGAAGTTCATCACTATTTAGAACACAAAGAGTGAAAATAAGGAATTTCTAGTACAATTCACCTTCCTTTCTCAAACAATCTCCCGAAGAGAGTGTATCAACACATGTAGTTATGCCACTAGAGAGATTAAAGGAACTATGAGTTATATTTTCCTTCAACAAGTAGTCCTCCCAAAAAGTTGGGTTCTCCCTATTCATGAGTCATAGCATACTCCTAAGAGTCCATCCTAACATTTCAACTTGTCCATCCACATGAGTGTGACAAGGAGTAGGAAACAAAAATTGGGCATCAAGTACGCACCATGGACTCTTTCCAAAGAAAAAAATAGATGGGGCTTTTGGGTTATGAAGCTCACACAATCTAAGCATAGCATCAACAAACCATGAAGAGGTTTGAGACACATTGACACTCTCAAGGTAGGACATAAAGTCACACAATTTAAAGGATTAGCTTATCTTAGGAAAGATGTCATCATGATTCTAAGGGTCACATAGTATAGGAGGGAATGGATACATACCTTGGGGTTGAGGTGTAAAGTTGGCATGCTTGTGTCCCAACCATGGCTCACAAAGTGTTCCCATCTCAAGCATCATCTTGGACCAATGGGATTGGTCCTTCCTTTTCCTTCTCAAGTTAGAATCCATAAAGTTGGATCCCATTAAGTTCAATTCCTTCTTGGTTAGGTGATCCTTTGGGAACCTTATTGGAAAGTATTCCTTCATAAACTTGCAAAAGAGAAGAGTTGGTACTAGGCAAAATGCTAGTACTTTGGTTAGTGTGCAAAACAAGGTCTATGTTGATGAGTCCCACTAAGGAGTTCCTCAGCCATGCCTTTCAAACATTCACTTGGCTCCACATTCACAAACAAGTCATCGTCTTCATTAGCCAATCCCTTTTCCTTATGTGTAAGAAACACTTCTTTCTCATGCTTCTTTATTTCTTCCTTTTGGATTACTTCCCAAAGTTGTCTCAAAATTTTATAGTCCTCACTCATTTGATGGAGTGTCAAAAGTGCAAGATTGCACTTTTGTCCTCCAAATACAAATGAGTATTTGTTAGACCCTTTATGATATTGGACATCCCGATCAACTTGTCAAGGTTTTCGGAGCAATACATGACATGTTAGCATGGTCATGGGAATGACATCACATAGGACTTCATCTTGATAATTACCAATGCTAAACTTTATGCCTACTTGCTCAGTTACCTCTATTTTACCACTCTTTTTGAGCCATTGGTGGTTATATGGGTTGGGGTGCCTTTGTGTAGGGAGCTTCATTCGGACAACCATCCCACTACTTATATAATCAGCTCTACTCCTACTATCAATAACCAAGGAGTGTACCTTCTCGAAGATCTTACACCTAATATGAAATAGGTTCACACTTTGGTCAAGTTCATCTTTAGAAAGGTCCTCCATGATTTCTCTTAAGGCATAAGAGAAGTTCAAGACCTCCTCCAATTGCTCATCATCTCCTTTTGGAATTGCTTCCCCATGCCTAATCTTAGGCTCTCTATCATTACCCTTCACCTCACATCTATCATATTGCGAGTACAAGCTTTTTCATAAATGGATACAATTGGCCTCCAATGAGGATATTCACTTGCTATGTGCCCTCTACCTTGACATTTAAAACATTGAATGGTAGAAGGATGAGGGAAGTTAGGAATAATACAAATACCTCCTTTATCTTGGTCTCTCCATCTTGCGTTATAGTTAGCTTGGATAACTTGACTACTATCTTTGGAATTTTGAAGACTTGAAATTAGATGGTATTCAACCCTCTATCTTGGTCCTCACGATCTCCATGATGACCACCATACATAGCACCATATTGATCTCCATATCGATCATTATGTCGATTACCATATCTATCACCATAATGATCATCATATTGACCACCATATCTATTATCATAGTGATAAACTCAAGCTACATACCCTTGCCATTCTGCTGCACCCTGGTTTCAACCATTGCCTTTGGGTTGCACTCTATATCTTGGTGCATCATAACCATGTTGATCAATATGTTGAGGTTTATTCCAATACCTATAAGCATGTGTCTCATCATTTATCTCTTTATAAAGAGGATTTTGCTATTGGTTATCTTGGTAAGGCTCTTGGTTTGGATAATGTGGTATATGCAAGGGAGCATGTGATGCATTTCATAGTGGAGTTCAGGTTTGAGTTGCTACAATGGAAGGTTTCCCTTGTAGGAGGTGATTTGGTTGGGTATTTGGGTAAGGAGGGGTTTGTCTAACATTACTCGGGAAGTTAGACGTTTGGAAATGGGGATGTTAGATATATGGAGTGGGATTTCGAGTGGCTTGGGGGTAGCATAACTCATGTGCTTGCCCCAGAGTGATTGTCATCAAGAAATTCAGATTCCTATTTTCTCCCTATCCATAGGTGGTAAGAGGTTCACCTTTCGGGCTTCCAACCTTGCCATAAACCATCCTATTATCATAAACATCAATCCTCCCATTCATCTTCACCAATTCCCTTGCCGATTTGGCATAGGACTCCGCAAGATTCATTGAACTTTCCCTTTTAGGGGTATGTACATGTAACACCCCGTATTCTTTATCTACTAGTCCTATTCATATATCACTTGACATAGCCTTGTCGTATAGGTGAGGGACCGAGTTTCTTATATGAGCAGTGATAGTTAAAGTGTAATGGGAGGTGTTGTAATGCCCCATTCAGTTCAGCACGTAAATGGCCAAGTTAACCTCAACAAAAGTATTTAAACTCGAGATGGTAAGGTTGTATCTGAGCTTAATATTTAGGGTGAAGTGTTAAGTTAAAGCAAAAGGGAATAGAAATTAGAAAATAGAATAAAATAAGTGAGCTACTTGCTTGACTTAACTAAGCTAGTAGGTGACAAGTAGGTGCATCACCTACTTTGACTTATTGACCAGCCTAAAGAACTAAGTAGGTGCATCACCTAGCAAGACTATTTTGACTAGCATAGAGGGCCAAGTACACCCATCACCCACTAGAATAAATTTTGGCCCAAAGAAGTGAAAGAAAAGGGAAGAATTGGCAGCCAAGGCCCAATAAGGTTAAGTCCAACAAAGCCCATGTTAAATGACCAAGTAGGTGTATCACCTTCTTGACATTTTGTGGCTCAAAATAAGCAAGGAAAGTTGGCCAAAGCAGTCCCCCTTTAAAGGGGTTAAGACCAGCTCATTTCACTCATTTTAACTTGGAAAAAAATCAGATTTTAGAAGTTCTTTCTTTCTTTCTCTCTTAGCTTCACATAGAAGCCATAAAATACCATTAGGGTTATTAATTATTCTCCCTCTATTCAAAATAAGTTGAAGGGGAGTTCAAGATCTTGAATAAGTACAAGTTAGGAGAATAGATTTTCAGAATTTGAGGTAAAGTTACTGCCCATTTTTGCCCCTTTTTGTAACACCCCGTACCTTTCAAAACCTATGTGACTAAGTAAATATCGATGAAGGTATTTGAGCTCGAGATTGTGAAGGGGTACTTTGGCCTAGAATTTGAAATGGTCAAATGTATATAAGTGTTAAGTTAAATTATAAGGATGAGGGTTTTGAAAATGAGATAAAACAAGTAAGGTACTTGCTCGACTTATCTAAGCTCTTAGGTGACAAGTAGGTGCATCACCTACCTACGCTAACGAACTAAGTTTCGAGGGCCGATTACGGGCAGCAACACCATGGATTATTATACCTAATGGTAGCCCAAATGAATCTTAAAGTTGGCCCATCAAAGCACAACCAAATCTGGCCCAAACTACTACAAAAGGTAGCCACCAATATTGACCACATTTTGACCCAAGAGAAGCCCAAAATCATCCACAAAACTTAACCCTTTTGAGGCCCAAGCAAAGCGTAATTTTGGCCCAAGTTTCTTGAACCATTTTGGCCCAAATATACTCAAAAAAGTCAGCCAAAAAGTTCCCTTTATACAGACCTTTTGTTGATCAATATTGATCACAAAAAGCTGGAAAAATTCTCTCTTATCTCCTTTCCTTTTGGCGGCCCTTCTCTCTCTTTAGGGTTCTAACATGAACTATGGCAGCCCCTTTCTTAAGATTTAACACATAGAAATTGTGTAACAATTAAGAGATTTCTTCTTCTCTTGTTGGTGTATGTGTAGGGGTACTTAAGCTTTTCAAGGCATAAATAAAAAGAGGATAAAACACACCTTCAAGTGTGGTAAGTACTCTGGCCATAATCACATTTTTGGATTAAAGTTCGGATGGACAATTGTTGTTGAATTGTTGTTAAGAACTCACGGGATGCGATCGGAAGCCGTGGGTTCAATGTGTTGCTATTGTATTTCGGCATGGTGAGTTGTGTAGGGGCTGTTTGATGTGTTTTGTATTATTGGAGGCAGTATGTTGGTGTGTGTGTGATGTGTATTGGACAGGGGAGAAAGGTGTGACGATACACCTTTAATTAATGCAAAATACGTAAATCTGCCAGGGAAATGTTTAGCTACTGTTTTGGAAAGGTTGCATCAGGTTTAAGAGCTAATATTAGCTTTATTATACCCTTGTGTTGTAGATTAACTTAATAAAGGAAAGCCCAAGTTCTGATAAGCACAATCTTCGGAAGGAATGAGGTATGTTAAGGCTTCTTTATTCCTTATCGACATGAATCTAGAAATAGAACTCTAAATCTCCGAAAGAAGGAATTTGAGTAATCTGTTGTAAGAGAGCTGATTTGGTAACTCAAAAAGTCTTAAGGAACTAAGTTATACATTATGGTGATTCAAGTCGCCTTCTTATAAAAATCTGATTCTTTTTGCACGAAACGTAAGTTATCCTTTTGTCAAGTTTCTTCTTTGTAGTGTGATCCCTAATCAAGATTTAGAAAGTACACAAGGAAAGTTAGAAAGTAAAATCCCCATTTATATGTATTTGGTATATTGAGTCGAACACCTAGTAATCCAAGGCTAAAGAAGTTATCTAAATGAACCTTCATAAATAACAAGAATAGCTTTAAAGGTCAATCTAGTAATACACTTATTATATGTGGTTTGCGTGTTAGCGTGCACCGAGGTGCTACTGCCATATTGAGGCTATTATATACATAGTGGGAACTGAGGTGCTACTGCCATATTGAGGCCATTATATACATAGTGTGCACCGAGGTGCTACTGCCATATTGAGTCCATTATATACATAGTGTACGCCGAGGCGCTACTGCCATATTGAGGCTATTATATATAGGGTGCACCGAGGTGCTATTGTGGTTCAGTGTGGGTTATAAAGAGTGAGTTGTGGTCTGGGTTAATGCATGTGTTGTATTCTAAAAAGAATAAAGGAGAAAGAGCTTAACGAGTCTTACCAATTACAGTTTACAAGTTTCATATTATATCTTGTTCAGATTTACTACTTGCGACTTGCTTTTATGCTTCTACCTTACATGCCAGTACATTATTGTCGTACTGACGTCCCCATTGCCTGGGGGCGCTGCATTCATGCCTGCAGGTCCAGACAGAAACCCAGATAGACCTCTTCAGTAGGAGTTACAGAGTTTAGCCATTTTGGTAAGATCCATTCTTCCTGGAGCTGACGAGTCAGAGGTCTAGCTTATATTTTTATCAGGTTATGTATATGTACAACTTATGGGTAGTCCAGGTACCTGTCCTGGATATGAGATATTTTACTTACTCCTAGAGGCTTGTAGACGTGTATATGTACATCAGTGTTGGGTATGGCCTTGTCGGCCTTGTTATTAGCTATCTACTATGATAATAGCCTTGTCGGCCTTGAGTTGCTTACCTACTATTGAGCTTTCAGTGTTTCAAATTGCTATTCTTAGAGACCTTGTCGATCTTAGACCCCCAGCAGGTTCAATAGAGATACACTCTATTTTGGCACCCTCGGCCTTTTGGGGCTCCGGGTGTCGGTCATGCCTCCCATGGTTTGGGGCGTGACACTTTTTATATACAAGTTTGATGGAGAATTTTGTATGTGTTTGTGTCAAGAACCATGGGGTAGTGATTGGAATCCTTGAGTTAAAATACTTTCTTATTATGTTAATGTATGTTTGGGACTATTTTAGGAGCGGTTTTATGTGTATATATTTGGGACAGCTTGGTTGAATTTGTAAAAGGGTGTGTGAAGTTGTATTGAAGTATGGAAGGAGGGTGTGGTAATACACCACTTAATTGGGTGTTATGTTAACTTGTTGCCTGCACACCTTTGTATGTTGTTTGGTATATGTTGTGAAGTCGGAAGAGTTTCAAGGGACCTTATGAGAAGGTCGTACAGTATATAGATATGTTTAGAGGAGAAAGGAATACTCTTGGTTTGATCAATTACGAGCTTACTTCCCACTTACTGATTTAGTGAGATCAAGTAGCCTAAATTGGTTAACTAGCTACTAATACTAGTTTTGCCACGTATTTCATTGTAGATAAATAATCTGAAAGAGGGAAGCTTAATTCGTTATAATATTCGAGTTACACAACAAGGTATGTAAGGTTTTTCAGTTTCATATTCCTTGGCATGAACTCTTATATTTGTGTTGTTACCAACAAAGTGAGTTTCCAAAGTGCTCTTCCTAGTAAAGGTACTTTCAACAGCAAGCTTTGTGAGTTATTCACTAAGCCAAATGAGGTTCATTGTGTCATATAAGCTCCTAAACATTACGTTGATATTACGTTTGCTCCTTACATCATTGTTACTGCCTTAAGTGAATATTCACATGTCTTCTACTACTGGTCCATGGTTTTGAGCTCAATAAATATTACAACCACCAAAGTAATAATCTCAAAGATTAAAGAAACTAAATGAAGTAGTCTGTATATGTGTGGGTGGCAGCCCAGGGGTGAAAGCCTAGCATGGGTCAATCCATATTTGTGTACTTATGGGTGGCATCCTAGGGGCGAAAGCCTAGCATGGGTCGATCCTAATTTGTATATTTATGAGGGAAGCATCCCAGGGGTT